>BPTQ01000005.1:256489652-256589652 GCA_019973895.1 Chrysanthemum seticuspe | reverse complement strand
TGGTTTTGTGGAAAAGACTTGGATCGACACACAAGGTGTAGGCCGATCGGTTTGGAGAGCAAAACACACACAAAACGATTTTAGGTTTAGCTAATGAATACAAGAGGTGCAAAAACAAGACCCCTAGCCTTGTTTATATACTCAAGCAAACTTGGTGAACAAGTTTTGGCTTGTTTCCTTTTACCCCTAGCCGATCGGTTCTAAGCCTCCACAAGGGGTTCCGGAATCTTCCAAACTTTGCAATTAAGTCCTTTTCCAAATACCTTTAACGACCGTTAGTCCATTACATTAATTACTTAACGTCCGTTAGTTATTTCGTTTAATAAATAAATAAATACAATATTTATATTTAATTATTAACTTTAAATTCTCATACGTAAAGTGTGCAATCCCATAGTCTCGAGTTCGATCCTAACTCACGTCTACTAATTTATATCCATAAAACCAACAGCTCCCACTTGGATATATCTTAATAGAGTGATCACATTCGGTTAGCGTCTAGCAACACTTCGATGCCTCTAGTACAACTCGAGCAAGGCTCCTGGAAAACCTTTTAATGATTTCTCATTATTATTATCCTTTTGTTTCTAATACCACGTTAAATAAAGATATTGAATTAAGTCATTCTTTATATAACTATTCTGTTTCTCGTTTGTAAGTGATTGACCAAGATTACCGAATCATCTAAACATATTTAGGGGAGATTTGGGTGCGGCCGCACAAACATCTTGTCAACCCTACGAGGGGCCCAGCAGTATTAAACTCCAAATAAATTTGAAGGAACAAATTCTATTTTGACTACAAGAATAACCCACAAACTTTGTAACATTTCTGAAAACAACCCTTATGACTACCAGTTACGTATAGCGTTAAGTTGCTCCACAGAAATGCACTACATTCATGACACTTATCTGGTATCTCAAGTCTGAGGATAACTATTCATAATTTACTTATAACAATATCCACAAAGTAAATTATGTAGTTGGGATAAGTCCTATATTCAATTCATTGAATATCATCTGAAATTGGTATGCATTCTCATCAATATACTTTCAAGTATATTCTACCACATCTCTCAGATTTGTCTTAGTTTAATGATACTCCCATATCATTAATCGACAACGGACATTTAAAATAACTTAGTTATTTACGGATTAAACATGCAAATATAGGACAACAATATTATAAATGAAAATAAACATAATCCAAACTTTATTTCATTAAAATAATAAATGTTTTACAATATCCTTTATCCAAATACTAATCACAGTTATGCATGAAACTTTTAGCTAAACGAAGTCCAATTCCATTGGCAAGTCCTACAAGCTTGTCTTTAGCTAAAGCCTTAGTGAACGGGTCAGCTAAGTTATCATCTGTGTGAACTTTCAGTAGATTTATTTCACCTTCCTGGACTTGTTCCCGAACATAGTGATTTTTCCGTAGAAAATGTCTGGTGCCCTTCATGACTCCAGGTTCATTGGCAAATATGATTGCAGCAGAATTGTCACAATACATATCAATAGGCGATTCAATTGAAGGCATAACATCAAGCCCTGAAATGAATTTCCTAATCCAAACAGCCTCCATTGCAGCTTCCGAAGCAGCTATGTATTCGGCTTCTGTCGCAGACATCGCAATCGTACTCTGCTTCTTGCTCTTCCAGTCAACTGCTCCTCCATTGATGACAAAGACATAACCCGTCTGAGACTTCGTATCATCTTTATCACATTGCCAGGACGCATCACAGTAACCTGTAACACCAAGCTCTGTGTCTGGATTTCCACCATACACTAAAAACATATCTTTAGTATTTCTGAGATACTTCAGAATATGCTTAACAGCAATCCAGTGAAGTTTACCCGGATTCTGTTGATATCGACTAGTCATGTTTTGAGCGAACGCCACATCTGGCCTTGTACATCTCACAGCATACATAATAGATCCTACAGCCGAAGCATAAGGAACTTTCTGCATGCGTGCCACCTCAGCAGGTGTTGAAGCACACATATCGCTACATAAGCCATGCTTTACTTCCATCGGCAAATATCCTTTCTTGGAATTTTGCATATTGAATCTCTTCAATATTTTATCAATGTAAGCGCTTTGACTTAAACCAATTAACCGCTTTGACCTATCTCGGTAGATCTTAATTCCCAGAATGTATGCAGCTTCTCCTAAATCCTTCATGGAAAAACACTTCCCAAGATATGCCTTAACATTTTGCATGCTTGGAATGTCTTTTCCCATAATTAATATGTCATCGACATAAAGAATTAGGAAAATTACATCACTCCCACTAACTTTGTGACATACACATGGCTCATCAAGATTTTGAATAAATCCATACCTTTTGATTTCTTCATCAAATCTTTTATTCCATTGCCTTGATGCTTGCTTCAATCCATAAATGGACCTTTGAAGTTTGCATACACGGTTTGGAAATTGTGGATTCACAAACCCCTCAGGTTGCTTCATATAGATGTCTTCATCTAAGCGACCATTTAAGAAGGCGGTTTTGACATCCATTTGCCATATCTCATAGTCATAGTATGCTGCTATAGCTATGAGAATTCTAATAGCTCTAATGTCCGCTACAGGAGAAAAGGTCTCCTCGTAATCAATGCCATAAGTTTGAGTAAAACCTTGCGCAACTAGACGAGCTTTATAGACGTGTACATTGCCATCCATGTCAGTCTTAATCTTATAGAGCCACTTACTCCCAACCACCGAGGCGTTTGGAGGTAAGTCAACTTCTACCCAGACTTCATTTTCTCTCATGGATTGCATTTCCCCATTCATTGCAACCTGCCATTTAGCCTTGTCAGGACTTGCCATGGCAGCTTTATAACTAGTAGGCTCTCCAAGATCTCCTAACATAGTTTCCTCAACCTCTACGTTAAGACATAGACGTTCAGGTGCCGTATATTCCTTACGGATCTACGAACGGGAATCACTTCAACTTCTGGTGGAGGACCCAGACTATCAGGTTCTACCGGAAGTACGTTAGTGTTTTCAGAAGGTAATGCATCTTCATGATCATCTTCCAGATCATAAACTCTCCCACTGAATTCTTGAGATACGAGATCTTTTTCAAGAAAATCTCCATACCTAGCAACAATTACTTTATTCTCAGTTGGATAGTAAAAGTAGTAACCCATAGTTACCTTAGGGTATCCTACGAAGATACACTTTACAGATCTTTGTTGGAGTTTATCTGCTGAGTCACGTCTAACATACGCCTCGCAACCCCAGACCTTTAAATAAGACAGGTTAGGAGCTTTACCATGCCATATTTCATATGGTGTCTTATCAACCTTCTTTGTGGGAACCATATTTAGAATACGAACAGCAGATTCTAAAGCATAATCCCAAAAGGATAAAGGTAGAGTGGTAAGATTAAACATAGATCGTATCATGTCCAAAAATGTACGATTTCTTCTCTCAGATACACCATTTTGTTGTGGAGTATATGGAGAAGTGAGATTCTGGACAATTTCATTCTCAGCTAAGTAATCTTTAAACTCTTGGCTTAGATACTCGCCTCCTCTATCGGATCGAAGAGCTTTAATCTTCTTTCCCAATTGCAGTTCTACTTCAGCTTTGAAAACCTTAAATGTTTCAAACACCTCATGTTTATGCTTAAGTAAATAAACATAACCATAACGACTGAAATCATCAGTAAAGGTTAAGAAGTAGCTAGCACCTCTCTTTGACACATGTCTAAGTGGTCCACACACATCAGTATGAATAAGACCAAGTAGATCAGAAGCCCTCTCCATATTGCTATGAAAAGGTTTCTTAGTCATCTTCCCAGATATACATGACTCACATTTATCAAATGATTCATCATTGATATTTTGCAAAAGCCCTTCTTGTTGCAGCTTATGCATGCGAGCCTTGCCTATATGAGCAAGTCTACAATGCCAAAGATAAGAATAATTCAAGTCTAACTTTATCTTCTTGTTAATGCTAAACATTGAATTATTATTATTGTTAGATTCATTTCCAATCATATCAATTTCAAACACACCATTCACAGTAATTGCTTTAAAATAAAATACACCATTTAAAGAAACATCAATTCCATTATGTGAAATAGTATGAGTAAAACCATCATCCAACAATACTGAAAAGGAAACAACACCTCTAATTATAGAAGGTGCGTAATGACAATTGTTCAATAACAGTACTAAGCCCGAAGGCAATACTAAACTAAACGTTCCTATGGCTTCAACAGCTGCATGTGCGCCATTTCCCACGTGCAGATATTGCTCCCCATAGGCAAGCTTCCTTTCCACTCTAAACCCCTGCAGTGTATTACAAATGTGAATACCACAGCCCGTATCATATACCCAGGAATTATTATGATTTAGAGTAAACAATTCAATGACAAATAAATTACCTGAAGTACCGGCGCCCGCAGACCCTTCATACTTCATCTTATTTGCCCGCAATTCATCAAGATAGAGAGCACAGTTTCTCTTCCAATGCCCAACGCTCTTACAGTGATGGCATGCTTGATCCTTTTTAGGATTATCCTTCCTAGGAGTAGGGTTCTTCTTGGGTTGAGGTTTATAGGCCATCACCTGTTTGCCTTTGTCAACCTTTCCCTTACCCTTCCCCTTCTTGTTGTTCGCACGCTGCGGTTTTGGCTTATTAATTCTTCCACCCTGAATAGCAAGTACCTGGGCGGTAGGAACCTTTTGAGGCAACCCTTTCTCATAATCAATGAGCAATGCGTGTAGGTCAGTAAATGTCTTCCCCACGCAGTGCATATTGAAATTTCTGACAAAACCATTAAAATCCTTGTTAAGGGATCGATTAATCAGATTCACAGCCATGTCATCTTCATAAGTTTTGCCAAGTGCTTTTAGCTGGTCCATGTAACCTTTCATTTCCAGCACATGAGCACTTACGGGTTTACCCTCTCCCTGCCTACAACTGTGTAACGCGTCGGTCAAGTCATAAATCTCGACGGCAGCTGGTTTTTCAAACATAGTTCGAAGTTCATTGAGCATATTATATGGGAAATAATGTTCGAACTGCTTTTGAAGAGCAGATTCCATTGTTCCCAACATAAGACAAGCCACATCATTATGACGCTTATACTCCAGTTTCCACTCGTCCTTTTGAGCTTGAGTAGCTTCAGGACCAGTTGGTTCAGCAGGGCAAGGTTCATAAAGATATTTCATACGGTCAGCAACTCTACAGACAATTCTCAAAGAGCGGTGCCAATCATTGAAATTCTTAGAGCCAGTCAACTTTTCTCGATCAAAAAAACTTTTGAACGCAGAATTTAGAGCAGTGTTAGTGTTATCGGTGTTTGGAGCCATTTCTACAGAAAAAAGTTCAAGTATTAGTATTTTCGATAATACACTTTTCAAGAAAATAAATATACCCAACGGTAATATAAACATATAACCATATAATTTTCTCGAAAACTAGGATCCAAATTATCATAGGTTCATTACATCAGTTGATCTGCTAGCAACAAACGCATATAATAAGGTAATCTGTCGAACATTAATTGGCAAACAATTTCCAACTCCTAGATCATTATGGGATTTATATTTTCCAACGCTATTGCAAATATAAACATGTTTCATCCCATCTTATGCCATTGAGTCCAGGTCTCACTTCCTACTCAACTTAAGTGTCTAACTTAAAGAACTGCAAATATGTCCATGTAAGGTCTGACTTTACATAGAGATTTACCTCTCCATCACAATCTCGCCAAGTACTGTCATGACGTAAATTGCAACTTCAAGTGTTCCTTTTAATTAGATGGCATATTCTTAATTTTAAAAGGGTACTAGTTTTGATTTTATGTGGTCAAATAAAATATGTACAAAGATGTCATGCATTCATCTTGTAGCATAAATTTAATAAAAAACTTTTTATTACCAATTCATAAAGATCAAATTATCAAAGTTTTGATTGAGGTATTGGGTTCACCAATCAAGGAATTTAGTATTAATTATCATCCATTATACCGTACTTTTGCATAAGTGTAAACACTTAGTGTTTCGGATAATTACCACCGAAATGGCGCATGGAATTAAAACTAATTCGCCCTTAAGATGAGCTTGCACATTTATATGGCTTACTAAGTAGCTCCACTCGAACTTACAGGGGGCAGAGGACCAGGTACGCGCTAAAGCACAACCTAAGACATCCATTCAGTGTGACTATGCGCACTTCTTTAAACCCCTTTTATTAGTTCATTCGAATGGGTGAGCCGTTCAGTCATTGTACCAAAGTCACCAATCAATTAAACTATTTTGACAACTTAACTCTTCCAAAACAATTAAATTTCGCCATTGTTTAGTCCGTATTATTTTTCTATTCAAAATTACCCTTTGCTTAAAACTGTCTAACATAATAAACAAACAAGTAACAAATAAAAAATAAACTACTAAAAAAAAACAATGCGCACATAATAAACAATTTATACGTGTAAACAAGTAGCCACATGCAACTTATTCGATAAAATCCTATTAATAATCAATATCTAGGTTAAATTAATGTATATATTAATTTAGGGTTTTCACTCCAGCAATAGAAAGTGAGCCACATACATCGATGAATCGATTGCGTAAACCCTTAATTAATTTATACCAAATTGCACATAATTGATTCATTAATATATAAATTGGAGTCTTCCCCGATTCAAGATTTATCATAAATAAATATGTCTCAACAATTAAACAATATATCAAAGCAACTTATCCATGACTAACATGCATGTATAGTCATGGACATCATAACAATTTATACAAGTAAGTCTCAAGATCGCATATAAAAATTCCATGACACATAACAAATTATTCATGAATTAATCACGTAATAAATATTAATTCTAGGTTTTAATAAGGTTAGCAAACAATTTTCAAAACCCTAAAAAAAATTATGTGTATGTCGATTTTTAAAAAAAATATGGTACGCCCCAATTTAAAAAAAAAATCGACCAAACATAAATAAGCATAAACCCTAGATTAACATAGCAAACAACATACAAGTATTTGTTTTATTACGCGTTTATGTAATTAATTACTCATTAAAAACCAATGACTCGTGATACCACTGTTGGAATTATATAACAAGACATTCAAATAAATAATCACCAAAACATCAAAGTAATATTGCGGAAGCGTATAGGATGTATTAACGAATAATTAATTAACATAAAGAATATGCGTACCTTTGTTGATTCTAGCCGAACAAGAATCAAATCCACAAACTAGCAACGGATGAACCCTAATTTGATTTAGTTAGGATTATGTGAATTACCCCTTACCGTTTTGTAATTCAATCCAAGATAATAACAATAGTGTGTTATTACTATGTTCTTGTACACACGTACTAAACCGAATTAAAGTAATGCTAGTTTTTATAAAACAAATAACTTGGTTTTGTGGAAAAGACTTGGATCGACACACAAGGTGTAGGCCGATCGGTTTGGAGAGCAAAACACACACAAAACGATTTTAGGTTTAGCTAATGAATACAAGAGGTGCAAAAACAAGACCCCTAGCCTTGTTTATATACTCAAGCAAACTTGGTGAACAAGTTTTGGCTTGTTTCCTTTTACCCCTAGTCGATCGGTTCTAAGCCTCTACAAGGGGTTCCGGAATCTTCCAAACTTTGCAATTAAGTCCTTTTCCAAATACCTTTAACGACCGTTAGTCCATTACATTAATTACTTAAAGTCCGTTAGTTATTTCATTTAATAAATAAATAAATACAACATTTATATTTAATTATTAACTTTAAATTCTCATACGTAAAGTGTGCAATCCCATAGTCTCGAGTTCGATCCTAACTCACGTCTACTAATTTATATCCATAAAACCAGCAGGCGACACGTATCGATGGCTGTTGGACCTTTGATTGGGTCACCTGTAACTAGTATGGGTCCCTATTATTTTCACACATGCAATAAACGAGGCACAATGGACAGCCTCACAGTTTATAACGCATCATAAAATGGGAAATGAAGTTAGACGTAACTAAAACTCTAGATGTATGGCTATGAATTTGAAAAAGATGTATTTCGAATATGACTACGCATTCTATAGTTTCGGTTCAAGTTTCAATAACCATAAAAACTTTACCTCGTAAATTCTAAGAGGACCATCTTAATCATCACACGATGTATAAATATAACATATAATGAACAGTGTTTGTACTACATCAAGGTTGTGACTCACAAGTTGTAGAACACCGTGCATCTAGATTAAGACTCATAGTTAGATTAGCAAATTAAACAGTATATAACTTTGTGCTTTTTTTTTTTCTTTCAAAACGGCATATTCTGTTAAAAGAAAAGGCTAGCCAGGTTTTGATATAAGTAGAGATCAAGTAATTATACAAGAAGCCAATTGATCATTTAACCAATGGGTGTAACTAGGAAAATATGTTTTACACACTTTAGAGATCCAATAACGTAAAAACATCTCGACTTCCTTGCATAAACGTGAATTTTTCAATTATCGAAAACTTCCTTAAGTGAAGGTTTTAAATCAAAGCAAACACGGTTTTATATCTCCAATCCAACATAAAATCCACAATTTAAATCTCTTATGACCGTGTAATCTTGTTACTCCTTTCGTTTTATTATTATTATTCTCAGAAAAAATAGAGGAAAAGCTGAAAAGGAAAGTTGAGCAAAAAATTGCGACAGATGTAGTAATATTTATTTATGCATAAAACCCATGTTAACTCTTATGATTGTTTTCTTGTCAACTACGGAGTATCTATGACTGCGTTTAGTTGAGGGAAAATACCCTTGTTTTTCACAAAATGTTTTGTGGAAAACAAGGAAAACAGAGATCGCGTTCAAATCAACGTTTTCCAACAAAATGTTTTGCAAAACACAAATCCCCTATTTCCTAACTTAACAAGGAAAATTACAAAACAAATTTTAGTTGTTTTTTTGTTTTCCTTTGTAACCCTCAACCCTCCCTCCCTTTCTTCAAAACAGAAAATAGAAACATCAACTAAACGCGTTTTTTATATTTTCAAGTGTTTTATGAAGATTAATTCTCCTTCCAATTTTTTACAAAACTAGAGATAGAAAATAAGAGAATTTGTTCTCCAACTAAACGCACCCTATCTATTTCTGATTCATTGTTTGATTCAATCCTTGCTTATTACGAGTATTACTTTATAGGGATTGTATAATGGGTGCTCGGGCAATGATTTAGGATAATATATAAGGAAACATTATTTTGAAAATCGAGTATAATACATAAATAAAAAATATGTCACGAACGTTAATAAATGGATGCACTTTGTATAAAACAAAAAATATAGTCTTTTCAAGACAAAGAATGGAAGTGACACAGCACAGACATACGCAAAATATACGTATAAAAAGAAAAGCTGATAACAGACATGATTGCAGGGTTTTCTTTATTTATTTATTTTTTTTATTTTTTTTTGAAGTATGATTGCAGTATACTAAACAAGAAGATAAACACGAAAATGAGCAAAAACATTGTCACGTCAACGACAAATATAAAATGAACGTTATCCATATTTGTCTTCCAATAATAACTACTGATTCCCACTAGATATATCTAATCCAAAACAATGTACATTGACACCCTCAATATACATCATAATTACTATGACATGCCACTCATCATTAGCGTTTTCAAGTTACCAACCACATGCATTCTCTCAACCTCTTTCCTATAGTAGCTTTTAACCGCTGGTGAATACTCAAACCCTAGTAAGCTCTGACCATCAATGTTGACCGATGTAGCTGGACTGGTCAGCATCGACGGCTGAGCATTTGCGTTTGTTGTTCTTTTGTAGGATCCAAACCATTTTGATTGCATGTAGCCATTTTTCCTCCATGGAGAAATTGTCATGTTTTTGGTTTTTAAGGATGTTCTCATTGCGGCACACATTAGCCTTGCGACTTTTTTAAGGTTGTTTGGTTTAATGACTGTTATTTTAGGTATTGTTTCGAGTAGTGTTTGGTAGGTTTTTGTTGGTCGTGCTATTGTGAATTCGGATTCGAGTGATACTTCGATGATGTAACGAGTGTTTTTGGAGATTAAAATGTCGATGTATTCGTATTCTCCTGCTGGATGTCGTCCGGTTTTTGCCCATCGAGACTTGCATAGACCTGGAAACATAGACATGAAGCTTGTATCAGAAAGAAAACACAACGCAAAAAATAGGTTTGAATTTGGTTATGTAGTTACGAAATATAATAATTTAATCAATTTGGTTTTTAAAAGCAAAAGATTGGTGATAAAAAAAAAAGTCTGTAAAACTGATCAATTGCTGACTAGGCGCTCATCGACCACCAAAATTTTCTATTCGTACAAATCGATCAACGATGGTTAACTGTGGTCAGAGGTGTTAGAACTTATTGAAACCCCGTAAATATTGCCGGAAATACCATGAACACGTCAAAAATTGCTTTTATCACTTATAATCGTTATTTATATCTATTACAAATTGTCAGGTCCGGAGAAAATCTTACCATAAATACCTAAAACTCAAAAATACCAAAAAAAACCTCGTCAAAAATACCAAAAAGTGTTTGAAAATGTCAATTCAATTCATCACGATTAATCCCACAACCGATTACAAGCTACAAGAGTTTGACAAACCTTCTACGGATTAACGATTTTTGCAACCTTGGGCAAAATAATTAAAACAATACAAGTAGTTTAAATGTTTGAAGTGATTCTTACCAGCATCATATCCTCTTTGACGTAGGAAACTCATTAAGCTCCTCTTAAAACCCTCGGAGGAACAATCATCCAAATTCGAGCAGAGACTCTCCACCTCGTAACAAATCGCACGCTTCGTACAAACATCATCATCATCGATATCCGAGCCACCCTCAAACAAATCAACTAACATTTCCTTATCTTCCAAATCAGTACAATTATAACCACTCACCACCTGATCCTGATCCCGATCCCGTATCTCATCCACAAAATCATTCTGATCCATTTTTTCACCCACTCGATGATCACAACACCCCGCTTCGAAAAAAGAATCAACCAAATCCGATAAATCCGTTATCGAATTATTCGACGAATGCTCACTTCCGCTACTTTGACATAGCCTTGCCCTAGCATCATCGTCAAACTTAGTCATGATCCTTTTAAACCTCATTGCCATTTTATTTGCCACAACTTTTTTTATAAAACGTTGATAACCTTTTCGTATTTTAGGTACACCAACACAAGGGATGTGCACATATATATAGTACACATATATTACTATATTACTCCGTATTAAGATAACGACAAAGTGTGAGGAGGAAACTTGCAAAAGTGTTTTAACGACGTTAGGTTTAGGTCGTGTTTTTTTAACTTTTTATGCATGTGGACTTGTTTTTGTGAAGTGGTGCATGAAGGGTTTTGTGTGATTAATGTAACGGCGAGTTAACACGGTAACGGTGAGTGGGTGGAAATGGTGAAAAAGTAAACGGTGGTTAATTAGAAGTGTACAAGTGTCATGACTGATAACACCTCGTGCTATACATGGCATTTCACGTGGCACTGATACTCCTTACACACGATGTTGATAATTTTATCTTACGATTTTTTGCTTCTATCTGCCACCAAGATTGTTTTATTACCGATTCGCTTTTTGATTTTGTTTTTATTTTTAATTTTTAATGTTTAGGCTTTGCTAACGATTACATTTTAAGGTATTGCAAGAGTGAAACAAGTGTGTGGCAGAAATATATAGAACCACAGAATATTTGTCACTTTAATTTGCTTATCATTATGCTAAGATTATTCGATGTACGCGTGTTATGTCAAACCTATATGAACAACATATTATATAAATTCACTATTGGTTATCCACTTATCCATAAGATTTCTATGATTATTCTATAGAATACTAGTTTTAGTTTTAGGTATCTGCTTTATAAGAAGAATTCTAGATGTTCAAGTATTATATACATAAATTATATTTCTTTTCAGTAATCCATGATATATGTTTATGAATTATGACTAGTTTAAGCTTTTGTAATTATCATAAGAAATATTCAAAGAAAGGAACATTGTTAGTTGGCAATGTAAACAAAACAAAAGCAAATCTTATCATATATTGATTTTATAATCACATAAGGATGTAGTCGTGTTTTTCTCTTGGGTCTTATTTTTCATTTAATTTGCTTGATTAATTGGGATGAGATGAGTTTTCTTTGTATGTTGGTTTTTTGTCGGTTTTATATAATTGTTGTTTTGCTTAAAAGAAAGTATTGGTGTTATATTTAAGGTGAAAATCATAAATAGTAACAAATTTTTAGAATATTCCAATTTAGTCACTGTAACTTTCTTTTGATCATAAAATAATAATCAAGTTTGAAAATTGTTTCATTTTAGTCACTCAAACTTTTAATAGTTTTATTATTATGTAATTTTTATGTTTGAGTGACTATGACGAAACACCTTTCAACCTTGGTTATTATTTTATGGCATATATCTCTTTTCACATGTGCATAAGTTGGTTGTACATTAAGTTGGTTGGGGTTAGTGAAATTCAGAGGTAGGTATTTATTGTTAAGGTACAACCAAAAAATCCACATACGAATATCTTAAAGATAATTTTTTTGAACAATTACACAATAATGAAACAATATTGAAGTTTGAATGACTTTTGTAAAGTTTGAGTGACTTAATTAGACCAGTTATCAAACTTTGTTATTATTAAGCAACATTTTCTCTTATATTAATGTCTTTTTAACAAAAAAAAAAGGAAGGATATTGACCGGTTAAGTCAAACCTCCACTATGGAAATAAGATCAATTCGCCTCTTGAATTTCGATGGTTTGGATAAAAAAAATTATGAGATTTGCTAAACAATATTATTGGGTAATGCTTAAGACAGGGATTAACATGAATAGGAAACTTAAAATTTGTTAAATTAAAAACAATATATATTTAAGTTAATTTGTATGTTTATTTATTGTGCATTAAATACATAAGTACTTTAAATATAAAAAGAACAAATTAGTTAATGTGCATTAAGCATTGTCGAGTAAAAATTGTTTAACAAATCTCAAAAAATATATAACTAACATTTGTAAAATAAATGTTTTCTTATGCTTGTGAGAGAAATTACTGTTCATCTATGGTATATTTCTAAAAATAGAAAAAATAGTCCATTCGGTTAACTTGCATTTCAGAGACACTTCATAATAAATTTCAAAATTTATCGTCGTTGTTAAATACGAAAGCAACAAGAGTCTTATATGTTTAAGTTGCGTCTCAAAGACAGTTCTTAATAAATTTTGAAATTCATCCTAATTGTCAAGTGTGACTGCAACAACAATCCTTATGTAATATGTGACTATTTGTGTAACAAAAATTTACACAAATAGTCACTTTAGCAATCTACTGTTTTCACTAACGGTCCCAAGTTAAATTTAAGGATTGTTTGTGTTACATAATTTGTCCATCTTAGTTACATCACTTTATAAAGAACGTCCATAATTTCAAGATTTAACAAAAATTATGTCGGGTAAAGATGTATAGCATCAGGTACCCTCACATTATAGGGTTAATGTTATAGGAAAAATTGTTGCCACATCAGCACTGTAACACCCCAACCCGACAAAGGTCAAAATGCCACATTATGGTGTCAATCAGAACATACAAACGCAAGCGGAAGTCTTATAAACATAATGATTACAAAGGTGTTCTAAGATAATAACGTAATACTTACTCTAAACATAATGAGTTCCAAAACTAATGTTAGGATCACACTTTTTATGTTGTTAGATGATTCGGGTGGTCTAGGGAGATGATTATACAAGTATGCCATGTTTAGAGAGATGAATAGAGTAGAGAGGGTGTTCAAGAGAGAGAGTTAAAACAAAAAGAAAAGGTTAGATTGGAAGAAGCACCACCCCTTCCAAGGATGGAAGGGGTATTTATAGTTACAACCTACTCGTCCTCCTGTCGGACTGTGGATCAGGCATACAGTGGGTAAAGACCCGTCCTTCCTCCACGACATTACTCTAAACTAATAACTAAGCTAATAATTACCTAATTAACTACTAAATAACGTAAATAACGATATATCTAATTCCTAACAATCTCCCCCTAAGGGAGGTCACCCCATGATTTACATTTTGAATCCTGGCATTCTATTTTGTCTTCTGTTCTGAGCTCGTAGACTTCAATTCTTCACTTCCGTAATCTTTGTGCTTTAGTAGTGACTCTTCATAGTGTGATTACTTTGTACTTTCAGTGGAGGTCTTTGAACTGATCCACGTCTTGATGATCTTCGAGCTTTCTTTGAGATCATCAGCCACCGTAAATCTCTGGATCACCCTTTATTGTGTTGCCTTCATGTGAAGTTGTGACTTTTGGACCGACATGCTCACACTTTCTGGATCATGACATCTTTTCATCAGAGTAGCGGAAGCATTTTTGTATGTCTTTGATTGTCATGATTTTCTTCAATTTAGCACTAAAACACACGAAAGTGTCTTTGTTCACTTTCATTGAATATAGATGCAAGAACTACGGTTTCCCGTTGATCAGTATAAATACTGCCTGTGATCAGGTAGAATTCCGAAGAATCTCCTTGACAGGGTTTCGCAGCTTGATCTAGCCGTTCTCAAACCGGAGCGTCCCAAAGTAGACAACACGGAGTGAGTGAACCAGCGAGTTGAGATTCACTGATTGATGAAAAGTTGATTTGAAAAAGAGTCGCGTATTGCTTAGAAGAAAGAGTTTTGCAATACGACGAAGGTTTTATAAGAAAGATCAATTTTCAATCAGAAATACTTTTTGTGTTTGAAAACATGAATACACATTCGATGTGCTAGAGAAAAGAAGAGATTTGCACGTCGAACGGTTTTTCCAAAAGTATTTTTTCAATCAGAGATACTTTTTGTATTTGAAAATGAATACACATTCGATGTGCTAGAGAAAAGAAGAGATTTGCAAATCGAACGGTTTTTCCAAAAGTATTCATCAATTCATTTCCTGGACCAAGGTTGATTCAAGAATGAATCGCCCCATTGTTTCTATCCAGTTGTCACAAGCTTGATCTTTTGAAAAGATCTTCACATGTCACCCACCAAGAGCTTGTTAGATGTTGGCTCTAGAAGGATTTCCATCTTCATCGTGAATATTTTACATATCACTTGGATGTTCAGGCAATACCACAAGGATAATGCGTAGGACTCTCAATATATATACTTACTTTCCACATTGTGTGAAACAGCAAGTCTTCATTAATTTTGTGTCCTAATGAGATTTTGTGGATGATCTCTTGGCTCTAGACTCAATTGTGCACATTTGGTTTCCTATGCCGGAGACTAGGGAGAGGGTCTCCTTCTTCAATATCAACGATATCTAAGAGAAAGTCGATAGATTATGTTGGTTCCCCGTGAGAATGAAACAAGTCCTTTTAAGAGGAACTTGAGTAGCTTGGGAAGTTAGGTGCAGTGCGTCACTGGGTCCATGACGTCTTTTCTTCAATACCAGTGTTACCTTAGTAACCACCAGTAGCATATGTATTGAACCCGGTTACTGCCCTAAGGTTGAATTGTTGGAGGGCTATTTATTTTCACCCTTTTCACATTCAATTCTTTTTCATTCTTCAACCCCTTCAGTGCTTACCGAGACTTCATTACTAGAACCTTGTTGAGTTTATTCTAGTTTTAGCTCTGTCTCAGTCGGCACTCTTCCCATATTCTCATTTTCTCCTTTTTTCATCATACCTAAGGACTTCTACACTATATAGTGGATTTTCCCTGGGTAGATCCCTCCGGCTCTGGCGGGATCGTGGGAACGAATACCTAACCTAACAATCCTTATAACACCATGCATAAAGTAAATTGGTCGGTCCTTAGGTATTGTTCTTTCCTTCATGAAACAATTGAAAAATCATTTGGAAAATCAATCAAGGTACTTGTGATATAATATCAAAAGCATTTTATACCTTAATTGTTTTTGATCATTTAGAAATGCTCCCCCTCAACATGTGCATATGGTTTTGAAATTTTTTAGCACATGGAGGCAAGAGTTCTTTGAAACAATTTCTTGATCACAATTTTCTTAGAAAAAGCCTTTTGATTTTCTTGGTAAATTCTCCCCCTCAAAATGTGCGTTGGTTGTTTAAAATCATTTAGCACATAGAGGAAAGAATTCTTTGAAGTACTTTCACGATCACATTGCCATACAGAAAACCATTAGAACATCAATCAAGGTACTTTATGTTGAAACATAGAAATCTTTGTACTTTGATAGTTTATTTTCTTTTGAAATGCTCCCCCTCAATATGTGCTTCGAGATTCGAAAGCGTTTAGCACATATGGGAGAGCAGCCTGCACTTTTGAATCAAATCGATCATCATTTATCAGATTTCATAATTAAATCACAAATTCTCCCCCGATCAAAAATATCAAACCCTTTGAGATTTTGGATCCCAAGTGATTTAATTGGGTTTAGAAAACATGGGAGAAAATGTGGCCAGGTTTAAATGCTCATCTTGTTTTTGGATAAATGCTCCTCCTCAATCATGTGCATCATGAATATGAAGTCGTTTGGCACATGGAGGCAGGAGTGCCTTTAAAGGACTAAAACAGATTTGAGATTTAAATCACGATCTCTCCCCCGATCAAAAATTTCAAACCATTTGAGATTTGTGATCCCAATTGATTTAAATCATTTAGAAAAATTTGGGGAAAGACGTGGCTTGATTTCATTTTGAAAAATGACTGATATGGACCAATTTAAGACATTAAAGATTGTTAGTGTCAGGTATGATAGTTTTAAGAAATCTTTAAGTAAAATAAAATAATTTCACAATCAAACAAGAACAGAAAAAAAAATTCATTTTGAAAGATCTTTGAGTTTTCAAGAAAATCATACCAAGACATAACATTAAATCTTTAGATCACCACTTATTAATGTACAAAATGGACTCTGATTCATTTGATGATATATTGTTTGAAAACAATTAATTTGAAATCACTCTCCCTCTCAATCAATGACCGTAGTTGTTGATTGAGTGACTTAAGATTTGACAAAATTAAAGTCTGGTTGATTTCTAAAATTTTGTTCCAATTTATTTTCAAAACAATAATTATCCAATTTTAAAACAATGATTTCAAAATTGTTTAAAAATGGTATCATCCACTACTTGTCCTGCACAAAGATACGTTAGGTGGTTGAGCTGTTTTTGTTGTTGTTGCTGTAGGGTAGGAAGAAAACCGTCTGCAAATGCAGTGAGACCTCTTAAGTTGCATCTATCGTGCCAACTCTCCATGGAGATCCAATTAAGCTCCGTTTCTTCATTTGTCGTCCTAAGAGATAGTTACCCTTTCCTTTCGGCATCCAATCATCTTCTTATTTTGTGGGATCCGGATCGGGAACATTATTTTATACCATGATATCTGCATACGTTAGAAAACATACATACAGATATATGGTGGTCAACATCACCTAAACAACAATCGACTAATACAAGTCAATCCAACATATCAATCAGATCATGTAAAGCATGGGAATAACATGTTTATCAAACTATAGTCATCTAATTCTAACAATCATATCCTAAATTCCTAGTCCTTCAATAGAGGCAATTATCTTTTTCAGTTAAGCACATAGGATGATTATATAAGCCCGTTAGATAATATAAATTTGAAAAAATTCTCCCCCTCAATCAATGACTCATTTCATAAAAAGTTTTAAATAAGCTGAAGTCATTGATTGGGTTTTGCAAATTTGAAAACTTGATTCTGATTGCTTTTCAAGCAACTCATTTACCACCATTTGTTAAAACAAATATTTTTCTGAAGAATTTTTATACGGAAAAACATTTGTGTAGGAACAGCAATCCTTCAACATACTTTCCTTATTTTTTATTTAGGATAAGTGCAAAAAATTTGTGAAAATCTTTTAAGCGTAGCACTTTCCTTCTTTGAAAAACGGGTTGCTATCTGAAATAATAGCAAACGATGGTTAAGCGCGGGTTACATTCTAAAATAACTGCAAACCATGGTTTTAGACATGTTTTGAAAAGAAATATTTACACCTTCTGATCGAACTTCATCTATGGTCCCGTGCCATTATTTAATGACATTTCTAAGACCATAGATGTTATCGATACCAGAAGACATGTCTTTGAATGACAATATTTTTTGTCTTTTTCAAATTTTCTGATTTTTATGGGTTTTTGTTGGTTTTATATTTTTCTATTTTCTTTTTGTGGGTTTTATATTTTTGTATTTTGGTTTTTTATAAATATTTACAAAGATAGAGAAGATGATATAGTTTAAGAAGATGATGATACGAGTACCGAGATAAGGATATCTAACAGCCCCGTTGTAGAAATCGTCATCTCTTAAACATCCACTACTAAAGCTTCCGAGGCTCTTGAAAAGAAGGAATTGAGCCTTTAAGAATGCGAGACTTTGGCAGCTTCCCCCCAAACCGAAAATCCTTTAGCTGAGCAGATTCAGAGCTTTCTTTCAAGCTTCCCTTAGCCAGGTGCACAAATAAGCACACCATTATCATCGATCTTGCTGCTCCTTTTAAGAATGATCTTTGTGATTCTTCGTTCGGGGTTATATCATCAAGGTAAAAGAACAGCAACGTATCATCCCACATTTGAATAACTCTTCTCAAATTCCTTTTCCACTGAAGTCTGAAGCGATCCATTCCAAAAGTTGTCAAGAGACCACTTCCCCCAAGTAGATGAATTGATGCAGTCAGTCTCTTAGAATAAAGCTCACGAACCCAAATACACATATACCCAAAGACAGAGAAACTTATAACATCGAAGTATCAGATTAAGTCCAATATCCAAAGAATAACCCCGATGTATACTTTTCTCTCCCCTGAAGAAAGTGTATGAAGCCCAAGAACTCGAAGTACCCGAATGCCCAAAGAGAGAATAACCGATGACATTGAAGTAGCAGACCGAATCACTGATTATCTCTGCAGATGTCAACTCCGGAATAAGTGATTATATATCTGAATCACTGATTAAGCTATCAAGTGAAACAGTTGACCGCCCCCCATGTACACAATCTCTCTCCCCTGATGATTGCGATATCATCGAAATCATCACACACTTGTGTACCTCTTTTTTCACCAGAAACTAACTCTTTCATCTCTTCCCCCACATAGTTGGAATAAGAACACTAAACGCCATGAGTCAAACCTTGAGTTTCTCTTCGGTAATGACATTTGTCTTCCCAAGATATCTTCAATCACTTAGAAGTATTAAGTTAATCAAGTTTACTCGCGTTTAGATGTGTGTCTCCTTCCCCCTTGCTGGTTCTGATGCTTCAGAATCAGCAACACATTATAAGTCCAAATACTTGAAATCTTTTGAGAAGATCGCTTGAAATCTTTGTGAGAATCAACTTGCTGAAGTACAGTGTGAGCAAATCTAATTAGGGATTAAATCTGACATTTCACTCTCCCCCAATTAGTGCTCTCCCCTAAACCAACAATCTGTTTGATAAATGCCCAGAATAAGAAGAAGTCTTTAGATCGTTAAATGCAATACGTCTTTAGTCTTCTAACATGTAGCAGAAAATGTAGAACAGACTGTAGACTCGACCTTCTTCAAGATTGTCCGTTTGGGGAATAGAAAGTTAACATCTTCTTCTCACAAAATGCATTCCCGTTAACTTACATTTAGCAAATCCCCTTAACTCAAATCCCTCCCAATCAGACAAGAACAAAAAGATGTTCATCAAGGAAATCAGCCCCGCAACTGAAAGCACTTTGTCATTAAGCATATTAGTCCGTAAGAAGATGTCAACCAACAACTCTTAGAAGAAACTCCATGGGAAGATGACCCGATAAGAAGAAGCTCGGTTCTTACATGAGTTTGGAGCCGTTTGACCATTTAATCTCAGATATAACTCAACATGTAGAGTTATCATACTTCTTCTCCCCCTCAAGAATTGCATATGGAGAATTTGTGGCCATTCTTGATTAAACAAGTGAATATCTTTAAAATGTAGTCTCTTCACACTTCTCCCCCTCAAAGGTTGCAAATGATGTCGCCATCGTCATTTTAATTGAGCAAGTGGAATAAGATTACTAGCAATGGTAGTTCGGTTCACTTGATGAATTAGCGCGCATGGAAAAATCATGAAGCATGTTGATGAGAATGGTCATTAATAAGAAGATTTCTCTTCTTCAGAAGATAAAGCGCACTGAAATGTACACTTTTCTTTTCTTTAGAGTACAAGGCTTGAACTATTGTGTTCAAACGTCATAATCTCTCTCTTTTCAACTACTCTTGGCAAACTTGTAATAAATCCCATTATCATTCAGTAGGTTCTTTGTTGTGACAACAGATGGAGAAAGCCCAATATGATGAATTTGACCCTGAAGTAAACTAACCCGAACTCGTGACTTAAACTTGCACATATGTAACAAAGAGCGGTGCCGAGAATTCATGCCCTTTTGAATCTCTAAGTACTCTATACTCTTCAACCAACCAACCATCAAGTATAAGACGTACATCACCTCTTGAAAATCCACAATTCAATGTGACACTGAGCACTACAATGTAACTCCTTAAAGTGATAGTTATTTTATGGTGGTAAGAGCCCAATTCCCCCAAGTGGTAAAAAGAAAAGGAAAAATCACCCAAAAATAACTAGATTTCTAAGTCTTCATTTTATAAAATATTAAAAGCTCGAACAAGGATCTCGAAGAATCTTCATCCAACCATCCCCGATATCTTCAGATACTAAGTACACTCGCCCGCGACATTTTACTTCAACCTCAAATAAATAATAATGAATTAACGCCGTTGTCACATCTTTTGATTAAAAGCTCAAATCTAGCCTCCTTTGTCGTTTTAAGTGAACTATGATAATGGTTTAATCCCAACCATGGTTAAAAGCACATAACCCCGTAAAACTTTGAAATAACCAAACTGCCAAGAAGACAATCCAAACAATCACCCAATTCATGAAGTACACCCTTTTATCCCTTCTTTGAAGTAGAAACCGTAGCTCCAACATTAGATGAGTTCCAGAAATACTTTCCCTTTCTCCAAGATGGTTCCATCATCGCGGGATTTTACAATTCTATGGTTTAAACTGTTAGGAATTAGAAATTCCAGGTATTAAAGAGTCGGTCACCTCAAGTATATGTAATCGTTAGAAAGCTCGTAGTCATAGTTATTCTAAGTTAAGTAGTATTTAGTTAAGTAACACCGTGGAGGACGGACGGGTCTTTACCCACTGTATGCCTGATCCACAGCCCGATGTGTGGCGATTTATGTAAGACTATATATACTCTCTACCTCCCAAGGTAGAGAGTTGGAGCTCATAATAATATCTTTCACTTTCTCTCACTAAGTTCCCTAAACCTCTAACTTTCTCTCTCTAGAATTCCATATATATGCTACTTTGTGTTATGGTTTGATGTGTATGTGAAAAGTTATATCTTACAATTGGTATCAAGAGCCATGGTTAGATCATATCTTGCACATATTTGGATTTCTAGTGGTTTTTAGGTGGTTTTTGAGTTTGAAAAAGTTTATTGGTTTTTGCATCATTTGGTTGATTTCTTGTGTTAAAGTTTGAATTTTGTTTGTACTTTCATGTTTAGAATCATCACAAGTGTTTAGGTTTTCATTTGGTTAGCTTGAATCATCTTGGTTGGGTTGTTTTTGGATTGAAAAGTGAGGTTTATAAGGTTTTTCTTGCTAGCGACTTAGCTCACGGTTTATTTTTCCTCATAGCGACTTGCTTCACAAAATTGTAGCGAGTTACAGTTTTAAACCTAGCGAGTTAGATCTAGCGAGTTAAAGTACAAGTAGTGGACTCTCCACTACGAGTAGCGACTTGGTGGTAGCGACTTGGTCTGTAGCGAGTTGCTCTTTAGCGACTTGTATCTCTAGCGACTTGTGTAGCGAATTGCTGCCAAAATTTGGCTAGCGACTTGGTCTGTAGCGAGTTACTACTTAGCGACTTGCTTTCTGTCTAGCGACTTGGGACTCTAGCGACTTAGGGGTGTAGCGAATTAAGGGTTAGCGATTTAGTGGTTTATCTTCTAGCGACTTGAGTGATTATTTACGGTTTTCTCTTGATTTAGTAAAATCCCGTGAAAGAATCTATTTCCCGGTTTAATCATAGAGTTATAAAATCCCGTATAATCTGTTAAAATGTCTACCAACGTTCCTACTGTCATCTCCACTGTTGCCGAGGATGTTCAAGCTGCTGGCTCAGATACTCGTCCACCCATGCTTGACAGAACTGACTACGATTCTTGGGCTCAACGAATCAGACTGTATTGCCTTGGAAAGGAAAATGGTGTCAACATCCTCAAATCCATTGATGAAGGACCATATCGAGTTGAGACGACTAGAGACATACTTGATACTAATGAAGATGGTACTCCTGTTTACGGAATGGACAGACCTAAGATGTATGATGAGCTTGATGATAAGGATAAAAAGAGATTTGATGCAGATATCAGGGCTTCAAACATTGTTCTTCAAGGTCTTCCTAAAGACATCTACAAGCTGATCAATCATAACACTGATGCTAAGGCAGTTTGGGATAATGTTAAGATGCTTCTCTCAGGTTCAGAATTAACTATGGAAGACAGAGAATCCCAACTCTATGACGAGTTTGAGCCTTTCAAGATGAAACCAGATGAGAATGTCTATGAGTACTATGTGAGATTTCATAAGTTAGTTAATGACATGAGGAACATCAGAATGACTATGCCCAACATTCAGTTAAACTCAAAATTTGTGAACAACATGAATCCCGAATGGCACAAGTTTGTTACCGCTGTGAAGCTTACTAAAGGATTGAAGAACACAAACTATGAGAAACTCTATGCCTTCCTCTTTCAGAATGAGAGACATGCTATGTTTGAAAAATTGATTCTCAATCAGTTCAAAACCAACCCGGGAGAGACAAGCTCATCTAATGATTCAACTGCCTTCTACTCAAACATCGGAATCACAACCAAAGCTTCACAAGTCATACCCTTGGGTAATGGTAATCACAAACTCATTCCTGATCCTATGTACAAACAAGCTGATGCTGATGCTCACATGGGTAGCTTCATTAATCAACTAGCTCTTCTCATTAGTCAAAACATGAATACTCTCCCACAAACCAACAACAACCTCAGAACTGCATCTAACCCACACAATCAAGCCACTGTTAAAGATGGGAGAATCGTGGTGCAACCAGTTTAGGAAAGACAGTATGATCAGGGACGAGGTGGAGCTGGGAGAGGTTATGTTGGCAACCAGAATCGAGGAAGGAATGGTAACCAAGGTCAAGCTAAGCCCATCAAATGCTATAACTGTGGTGGTGAGGGACACATTGCAAGGAACTGCACATCTCCAAAGCGTCCACAAAATGCTGATTACTTCAGAGATAAAATGCTGCTGGCACAAGCTCAGGACAATGGTGCTACTTTGAATGAAGAGGAATTGCTGTTTCTTGCTGAGGGCAATGCCAAGACCTATGATGCAGATGTGGATGAGCAGCCTATTCAGGAGATAGGTCACAATCATCAGAATGCCTTTCAAGTCGCTGACTGTGATGCATACGACTCTGATGCGGATGATGGACCTACGGCACACACAATTTTTATGGCTAGCATTTCTCCAATGGTTTCTCCCAAGGTCTCTTCTTCACCACTAGCTGGGCCATCCCATGACAAGCTCATCTCAGAGGTATTAAAACTATACGATGATGCTGATGTGCAACAGATGCATGACAAAGTACAATCAACTGAAACTATTGAATCAAATAGTGAAAATATGGGTAATATCAATATTGTCCCATATGATCAATATGTGAAACTAAGTGAAAGTGAAGTTGTACCAAGTGATGCATCTTCTGCAGTCAACAATGACTATGTTTTTGATGAATACACTGCATGTGCCCCTGATGATTCCATAATTTCTGAACTAAATGCCTATAAAGAACGTGTTGCTATTTATGAACAACGTGCTAAGTTTGAGTTGACCACTCGTGAGCAGGAAATGGATGACCAAGTAAGTACAGTAATTAGAAAAAGCAAGTTTAGAGAAGAAGTATTGAAACAAGAATTAAATTCCTTGCATGAAAAACTTTCTAAAACATCTAAACAAAAACAAGAACTTCAAGAAAATGTGAAAATGCTTAAGCAAGAATTTAATGCAAAGGAATCAAAACTCTTGAGAGATTTTTCTAATCTGAAAACTTTGAAAAACAAACTTGAAAACAAGTTGTACATACAAGGAAACACCATTCAGACTGCTCACATGATCACTAAACATAGAGTTCTAAGCGATAAGCATAGTGTTCCCATTATAGGAAAACCCAACCCTGATTACGGGAAGATAGCAAAAGCAGCTCAAAGTGTGATCTATGATGGCAATGAGATTCTTAAACCTAGACAAAAACCTAGTTGCTTTGAGTGCACAGATGAAGATAAGAAATTAGATGAAATCACTAGGGAGAAAATGAATAAGAAACTAAATGATCCTAAATGCAAAGAGAAGAAAGTAATTATCACTCCCCATGACTACAAAAAGGAGAATTGGATCTCCCTGAACATGTTTAAGCCTCAAACGTTGTTGACTCCCGAACAAGTGTTCTAGAAAATGGACTTAGATAAGCAGAAAGCAGAAAATATTATTGAAACAAATCCTCCCCTTAGGAAAATGCCTAAAGCAACCTTGTATCCTCCCAATACACCAATGCATCTAGTTCCTAGAAGGATTGCTACTAAAAGCAAGATCTTAATCAGCCAATATGTTATTTTTCAACTATTTGTTGATTTTGAGAAAACTTGTAAGAAAAGGATCACACCCACTGGGATTACTGAAGGGGAAAGGGGTTTTGAGCAAATGAAAGAATGCTATTTGACTGAAGTTATGCCTTTCTTTAAACTTCTAAAAGATCACTTTGAGAGTCTTAAAAAGGGGATAGAAACTGATGTCAAGGGAATGGAAAAGGAATTTGATGCAATGGTAGTTGAAGTTAGTGATTATGAGTGTGCACTAAAATATAATGAGATTGAGAGGAAGAACTTGCACACCTTAAATGAGTCTCTTATTACTGAATGTGTTGCTCAAGATATTTTTTTCACTGCTTCAAATTGCTCTATTAATGCTTCCAAATTTCATGAACTATCTGTGGCCCTGAAAGTCTCCCATGACCGTGTCATTGAGCTTGAAAAAACTAATTCTAAACTAAATGAGAAAATTGAACTGGATGATCACGACAATTTGGTTAAACATTTTTCTAAACTAGAAGTTGAGCATTTTAATTTACAACTAAAATATCAACATCTCAAAGAAAATGTCAAAACTTCAAATATCAAGACATCTTCAGATGCTCCAGAGTTTGATGCAGTTTTTCAAATTAACAAACGTGATGAACAGATTCAAGCTCAGTGCAACACAATCAGAAAGTTGAAAGCCCAAATCTCTCAATTAAAGGGTCAAACGAACAATATGACAGGCTCCCAAATGCCTCCTCCTTTAGATTCTCAGAATTCTCAAACGTTTCATCTTCAAAACCTAGTAAATGCTTTACAAAAGGAAAACGAAAGTTTTCTAGAAGAAAATGAAAAGGTTAAACGTCATTTCAATGAGTTATTTGAATCAATTAAAGTCACTCGCAACAAAAATAACGAACAAATAGCTTCATTGCAAAAGGAAATTGAGAATCTGAAGAGTCAGGTAAAAGGGAAAATGCCAATGACCAATGGGGAGAATGTTGTATCAAAGGCTCACTCTTGTAATAAATATGCTTTATCTGTGACATATGTCCCTCCTCATCTAAGGAACAACAAACTTGCCATTCAAACATACTTCTCATCCCTTAAGGATTGCCTAGAATGTCTGCGTGAGATTGTTGAAGAGGATAAGCTAGAGAAACCTCATGATAATGCAATTGGATATGCATGCTTATATGCCAAACGATCTCAAGAAATCTTAGAATGCTTGATCACAATATGCCCAAAGTCATTAGGTGAGAGAGTTAATTCTCTGATCCCATGCTCAATGCCTAAAGCTAAGTATGATATGCATTCGATTCCCAATGTTTTGAAAGTAAACCGTAGTGTGCCTTTAAGCAGTTCAAATTCCAGATCTGTCAATGCTAAGAAAGAGAACTCAAGTATGCCTTCTAGGAGTACAAATCACAGTACCTCTAGTTTTATGAAAGTGAACCTAAGTGCACCTGCATGTAGTTCAGACCCCAGTACATCTAAATAGGTGATGCAAAGAGTAGTAAAACAAACTAATGTTCCCATTCCCTCTACAGGAGTAATCAGTGACATTAAAGGGAGCAGGTCAAAGTCTCAAGACAATACAAGGAATGATAGGACCTCGCAAGCTAAGAATGTGCACTGGAAAAGAGTAGAAGAACAATCTAGGAACCTTAAGTTTGAATCGAATAAAACGAATCGTGTTGATTCTAGTATTTGCCATAGGCGTACTGTAATTAATTCAAATTCTGATACTATTTGCAAACCTTGTACTGATGACTGCTTGAATTCTGTTTCTAATCATGAATGTGGTGTTACTGTTCTGCCTAATGATGTTAATTGTCCAGTTAATATTATTAATGCTAAAATTCTTGCTAAGAAGGCTAAAAGGCAAAAACGAAAGAAAGTTAGAAAACAGTGGAAACCCGCAGGAAGAACATTCAGTAAAATAGGCTTTTATTGGACACCTGTTGGTCTTAAGACTAATCAGATAATGCCCACTAGAAAATGGATGCCTACTGGTAGAACTATTCCCTTAAGAAGTGATCACACTACGAACAGGGCTAATACTGACACTAGTACTGCATCTATTCACAACGATTCCATTGCCTCACTTTCTGATATGAATGCTTCTATTTCTGATGTGGGTGTTCCAAACATTGTTACTAACCAAATGGAACCCATTCTTGCATGGGGATCCCAATTATCCAGTTATCCATTCTTGTTTGTGTTCAACTGCAGATCGTTCAAATCGTTCTGTGGTACCTGGACTCAGGCTGTTCCAAGCATATGACTGGAGACCGGTCGCGGCTCATGAACTTCGTGAGCAAATTCATCGGGACTGTTAGATTTGGTAATGATCATTTCGGTGCTATTATGGGTTATGGAGATTATGTTGTTGGTGATAGTGTCATCTCTAGAGTATATTATGTGGAAGGTTTAGGTCATAATCTGTTCTCTGTTGGTCAATTCTGTGATTCTGATCTAGAAGTAGCCTTCAGAAAACATACCTGCTTTGTTAGAGATCTTAATGGTAAGGAACTGTTAAAAGGAACTCGTGGCTCAAATCTTTACACCATCTCTATCGATGACATGATGAGGGCCTCTCCAATCTGCTTGTTATCAAAGGCTTCAAAAACAAAGTCATGGCTATGGCATCGTCGTCTCAATCACTTGAACTTCGGCACCATCAACGATCTTTCCATAAAGGACTTAGTTGTAGGTTTACCTAGACTAAAGTATGAAAAGGATCATCTTTGTTCAGCATGTCAATTGGGAAAAAGCAAGAAGTATGCCCATAAACCCAAACCTACTAACTCTGTCACAGAAGTTCTTCATATGATTCATATGGATTTATGTGGACCTATGAGGGTGCAGAATATCTTTGGGAAGAAATATGTGTTAGTTGTGGTTGATGATTACTCTAGATTCACCTGGGTCAAGTTCTTAAGGACAAAGGATGAAACTCCTGATATCATCATCAAAATCATCAAACAGCTGCAGGTTCGACTAAACAAAACTGTCAGAATTATCAGAACAGACAATGGAACTGAGTTTGTCAACAAACAACTTAGTGAATTCTATGAAAGCGTTGGAATCAGCCATCAAAGAAGTGTTCCACGAACCCCTCAATAGAACGGTGTAGTTGAAAGACGAAATCGTACTCTTGTTGAAGCCGCTAGAACAATGCTGATCTACTCAAAGGTTCCAATGTTTCTCTGGGCTGAAGCAATTGCCACTGCATGCTACACACAAAATCGTTCCCTGATTCACACTATTCATGGAAAAACTCCATATGAACTCGTCCACAACAGAAAACCTAATCTATCTTTCCTTCGTGTGTTTGGTGCCTTGTGCTATCCAACTAATGAGGGTCAAGACTTGGGAAAACTCAGGGCTAAAGCTGACATTGGAGTATTTGTAGGATATGCACCAAACAAAAAGGGATACCGAATCTACAACAAAAGAACCCGAAATATCATGGAAACAATTCACGTTACGTTTGATGAGCTGACCGGTCAAATGGCTCCTGGACACTCCAGCTCAGGACCCGCACTTCAAAACAGTCCCATTGGTTCATCCCTTGTTCCAAACTCCTCTCAAGAAACTCCATATGTACCTCCATCTGAAGATGATGTAAAGAAATTGTTTGATCCTATGTTTGATGAACTGTATGATTCAATTACTAATGAGGTGATGATTCCCACAACAGAGGATGCTCATATTCCAGTGAATGAAGTCAATCCCTCAGTTTCAATATCTTTAAGTCAAGAAGCACCCGTTGCTGATCCTTCAGTCTCATCAACAAATCATCATTCTTCAAATGTACATCATGGAAATGTTTCTGGCATCAATGATGAAGTTAATCCCTTTGCGACTCCTGAAGATGCTCCATTTGAAAACATATTTGCTACTCCTGAATCATCGTCAGAACCATCTTCTTCAGGAGACATCGACTCTGCTACCTCAGTTCCTCAACAAATGCCACATGAACACCTCAGAAAATGGACTCACGATCACCCCTTAGACAACATCATTGGAAATCCCTCTCGTCCTGTATCAACCCGGAAACAACTTGCAACCGATGCCTTATGGTGTTTCTTCAACTCCGTACTATCTAAGATCAAACCAAAAGATGTTAAAACCGCCATGAATGAAGACAGCTGGTTCAATGCCATGCAAGATGAAATTCATGAGTTTGATCGACTTGATGTATGGGAGTTAGTACCTGCTCCAGACTGTGCTATGATAATTGCCCTTAAATGGATCTTCAAAATGAAACTTGATGAGCATGGTGATGTGTTGAAGAACAAGGCTCGATTAGTTGCTAAAGGATATCGTCAGGAGGAGGGTATAGACTTTGAAGAATCTTTTGCTCCAGTCGCTCGAATCGAGGCAATCAGAATCTTTCTGGCTAATGCTGCTAGTAAGAACATGGTAGTATATCAGATGGATGTAAAGACGGCATTTCTGAACGGAGATCTTAAAGAAGTCGTCTACGTCAGCCAACCTGAAGGTTTTGTGAATCAAGAGCATCCTACTCACGTTTATCGTTTGAAAAAGGCTCTTTACGGTTTAAAGCAAGCTCCAAGGGCATGGTATGATACACTGTCAAAGTTTCTTCTATCAACCGGATTCATCAAAGGAGCAGTTGATCCTACATTGTTCACCAGGAAGTCAGGCAAACATTTGATTCATGTTCAAATTTATGTTGATGATATTATTTTTGCCTCGACAGACCCAATAGAATGTGATCGTTTTTCAAATGAAATGAGTTCAAAGTTTCAAATGTCAATGATGGGACAAATATCATTTTTCTTGGGATTACAAATTTCACAAAGTCCCGGAGGCATTTTCATAAATCAATCTAAATATGCAACAGAGATTTTAAAGAAATTTGGATTTGATTCAAGTGACCCTGTTGACACCCCCATGATTGACCGAACCAAACTAGATGAGGACCTCTCAGGGATCATGATTGACCAAACAAAATATCATAGTATGATTGGATCCCTGATGTACCTCACAGCTAGTAGACCAGACATCTTGTTCGCTGTTTGCATGTGTGCTAGATACCAGGCTAAGCCTACTAAAAAGCACCTTGAAGCAGTTAAACGGGTCTTTCGGTATCTCCAAGGAACCATCAATATGGGACTATGGTACCCGAAGGACACCGGTATGTCACTAACGGCCTATGCAGATGCTGATCATGCAGGTTGTCAAGATACTCGTCGAAGTACATCTGGAGGTGCTCAGTTTTTGGGTGATAAGCTTGTAAGCTGGTCTTCAAAGAAGCAAATGAGTACTTCTATTTCCTCTACAGAGGCTGAATACATAGCCATGTCATCTTGTTGTGCTCAAATCTTATGGATGAGATCTCAATTATCTGACTATGGCTTTGTATTCAACAAAATCCATCTGTACTGTGATAATAAAAGTGCTATTGCTCTCTCATGCAACAACGTTCAACACTCCAGAGCAAAGCATATCGACATTCGACATCACTTCATCAGGGAACAAGTGGAAAAAGGTGTGGTGGAACTATATTTTGTGAGGTCTGAATATCAGTTAGCGGACATCTTCACCAAAGCTCTTCCAAGAGAACGTTTTGAGTTTATTCTTCCACGTCTTGGTTTGAAAATCCTTCAACCAGAAACTCTCAAACGTCTTCAGGAGGAAGACGAGGAGTAAAGGTCTATCTTCATCTATCTCTTGTAAATATTTATTCGAAAAACAAAATAGAAAATTATAAAACTTTCAAAATCCATAAAAATTTGAAATATTCGAAAAATCTTCAAAAAATATTGTCATTTTGTCATGTTTCTCTCGATTCGATAATATCTATGGTCTTGATGTTGTCATTCAAAGAATGACACGGGACTTTAGATGTTGGTCGAATTTTTATATATAAAAAAAAAAAAAAAAATGAGAGAAAGAGAAAAAATGGTTTATTGTCATTTTCAGGCAATAACCCGGTTTTAAATGAAAGAACAGAGCCATGTTTTATCATGTTTTCAAAATTCCATGCTCTGATTCTATAAACATTTATCTGCTGAAAACTAAATGCTTTGAAAAATAACTCGATCTCTATTTTTGATAATCATCAGGACTTATTTGTCAAAATCTCTATCTCTCAATCAACAACCTATGTCATTGATTGAGGGGGAGAATGATTTCAATTAAATTAAAAAGTTATTTGGCATTAAATTGTTTTCAAAAGATGTACATGCATGTTTTATCAATGGAGTCGATCCTTATCAGTTCAAACGCTTTCATAATCAAGTCACAATTCTCCTTAAAAGCTTTCAAAATCAATTTAAATCTATAAGAGATCACAAATCTCAAATGATTTGATAATTGTGATCGGGGGAGAATGTGTGATTTAAATTGGATTTAAACTGATAATTCGGTAAATAGTTTTATAAGGATGTACATGCTGTCCTTCCCACATGTGACAAACGATTTCAAATTTTCCATGAACATGTTGAGGGGGAGCATCTATCTTAAACCTATGATTTGAAACGTGATCATTTATTTAAATGTGCAGGTTTCCTCTAGTATGTGTAAAACTCTTTTCAAACCTCGAGGCACATATTGAGGGGGAGCAAATTTATGGAAACCTCATCCTTCCTGGAAATGCTTTATCGACTTGATTTGATCTAGGAAGTGATGGTGATATTTTTTAGAAAATGGTAATCAAAGAAGTAAATTCTTTCTCTTGCCTCCGTGTGCAAAACGATTTCAACATTTGATGCACATGTTGAGGGGGAGCACTTATTCTAAAAATATCAAAAACAATTCAGGTACAAAATGCTTTGATAATATATCACAAGTATCTGAATTGATTTTCAAATGGTTTTCAATTGGTTCCAATGGCAGATGAACAATACCAAATAGACCGACCAACTTTACTTTATGTACGGTGATATAAGGATGATAAGGTTAGGTATTGGTTCCCATGATCCGCCAGAACCAGAGGGATCTACCCAGGGACAATCCACTAGTTAGTGTAGAAGTCCTTAGGTATGATGATAAAAGGAGAAAAATGAGATATGGGAAGAGTACGGACTAAGACTGAGCTAGTACTGGAATAAACCCAACAAGGTTCTAGTTATGAAGTCTCGGTAAGCACTGAAGGGGTTGAAGAATTAAAAAGAATTGAATGAGAATAGGGTGAAAACAAATAGCCCTCCATTTATTCAACCTTAGGGCAGAAACCGGGTTCAATTCATATGCTACTGATGGTAACATCGGTATTGAAGACAAGACGTCATGGACCCAGTGACGCACTGCACTTCAACTTTCCAAACCACTCAAGTTCCTCTTAAAAGGACTTGTTTCATTCTCACGGGGAACCGACATTATCTATCGACTTTCTCTTAGAGATGGTTCATATTGAAGAAGGAGACCCTCTCCCTAGTCTCCGGCACAGGATCCAAATATGCACAAATTGAGTCTAGAGCCACGAGATCATCAATAAATCTCATTAGGACACTTTCAATGAAGACTCTCTGTTTCACACAATGTGGAAAGAGAGATTATATCTTGAGTCCTTTGCATTATCCTTGTGGTATTGCCAGAACGTCTGAGTGATGTGTTTACACATTCACAATGAAGATGGAAAGCCTTCTGGAGCCAACATCAAACGAGCTCCTGGTAGGTGGCATGTGAGATCTATTATATGGATCAACCATGTGACAACTGAACAGAAACAATGGGGCGATTCAATTTCTTGAATCAATCCTGGTTCAGGTTAGGGATTGACGGATACCTTTGAAAAACCGGTCTTTGTGCCTAACAAACTTTTTCTTTAGCACATCGACCGTGTACTCATTCTTCAAACCAAAAGGTGTTTTTATGATTGATAATTGATTTTCAATAAAACCTTCGTTGTATTGCAAAAACAATTTCTATTGAGCAATACACGATTGTTTTTCAAATCTTTTTCATCAATCAGTGGACTTAAAATTCGCTGGTTCACTCACTCCGTGTTGTCTTCTTTGAGACGTTCCGGTTTGAGAACAGCTAGAGCAGCTGCGAAACCCTGTCAAGGAAATTCTTCGGAATTATACCTGATCACAGGCAGTACTTGTACTGATCAACGGGGAACCGTGGGCCGTGTACCTCAATTCAACGAAAGTGATCAAAGACACTTTCGTACGATTTATTGCTAACTGTTGTATGCAGGTACACCCGACGTTTGCAGCTGTTCAGAATGAAGCTGTCAATCCATAGCCGCATGCTCACTTAACACATTCAGCTCAAAAGCAATCATGATTAGTGCATCAATGACTCTGATATTTTCACTCCATGCTTCTGCTACGCTGCTGCCAATATCATGAATCAACTAAAGCTTCCGCAACTCTGATGAGAAGATTTCATGATCCAGAATGTGAGCATGTCGTTCCTAAAGTCACAACATCACAATGGATGTCTCAGAGATTTTTGATAGCTGATGATCTCAAAAGCTGGCTCATGTTTATTATCACGTGGATCAGTAAAAGACCTCCACTTGAAGTAACCAAACATGCAATGTGAAGAATCTATGACTTCGAGCTTAAGAGCAAAAGACTACATCAAGAATGCAAGATCAATTGTTAATGTTATATCTATTTGTATTCAATGTAATTTTGGTACACAATTGAGGTGACCTCCCTTAGGGGGAGATTGTTAGGAATTAGAAATTCCAGGTATTAAAGAGTCGGTCACCTCAAGTATATGTAATCGTTAGAAAGCTCGTAGTCATAGTTATTCTAAGTTAAGTAGTATTTAGTTAAGTAACACCGTGGAGGACGGACGGGTCTTTACCCACTGTATGCCTGATCCACAGCCCGATGTGTGGCGATTTATGTAAGACTATATATACTCTCTACCTCCCAAGGTAGAGAGTTGGAGCTCATAATAATATCTTTCACTTTCTCTCACTAAGTTCCCTAAACCTCTAACTTTCTCTCTCTAGAATTCCATCTATATGCTACTTTGTGTTATGGTTTGATGTGTATGTGAAAAGTTATATCTTACATAAACCGAGAAATAGTTTCTTTCGCGAGATTCTACAAGACCAAGAATAAACCGAGAGATAGATCCAGAAATGCACTTTTACTTTCACCAGGATGATTCTATTGTTACGGGATTTTACAAATCTATGATTTAAACTGAGAAATAAATTCTTTCGCGGGATTTTTCAAAATCAAGATTAAACCGTAGACAATGTCAGCTTGAATGGTTTTATGACAACTTAGGTTTCGGTGAATATCTGTTTTAGGGGAACATGCAGCGGTTCATCAGTGATTCTTCATCATCATCAACAATTCTTATCCCATATGTAGAGTACCTCACAAACCATACTAAGTAAAGTAGTATATACTACTTCCCCTGGAGGTTGACCGTAATTCATCAAAGTACACGTTTCTCCCCATGATGGTTTCGAACTTTCAGAAGCATCATAACGTGTACGACCATTTGCACGAGAAGTTCTTGTCATAAGCAAACATCTTGAAAAATCATGAAAGACATTAAATATTCTTGAAAGATTTTGCTTAGACTGTGAAGTATCATTGACATTCTGTGGCGACGAATATCCCCTGAGAATTGTTGATCACATCTCATCCTTTGAATACCTTGGCAAACATATCATTCACGAATTCTGTCGGCTATTGCTGTGACTATTTAGAGAAGTAAACCCAATATGCCAAATTTGAACATGAAGTAGAATTCCCCAGATTTGCTACTTAAGCTTGTACTAATCCTTTTGAAAAAGAAACGGTGTACCCAATGTACTAAACCTCTTGACGTATCCTCAACTGCGTGAGACACCGAAGTGATAGTTACGTTGTGGGTTAAGCGAGAAAGAATCACAAAAGTAACTAAATATCCAAGTCTTTATCACACTCTATAAATGCCCAAACAAGTCATCTTCGCGGAAGGGTAGAAAGAAAGAAGATGAAATAAGTAAACGCGCCCGAAAAAACCTCACTTCAAACCCAAATAAGAAATACCGAATACAAAAAACCCCGTAGACAACTTTGTTCTATCATCAATTCAAGCCATGACATAATATTCTTCGTGAAAATGTATAAACCAAAGTATCAAATCTCATAACACAACGAATCTCATCATCACGCCAAATCTCATTAACAAATCTCTTTGACAAATCGCACGTCTCACATCTCATTATCCAGTCTCATGATCATCAAATCGCATCATCAAGTTGCATTATCAAGTTACAACTCGCAGCCCATAAACGAGCATGTACCAATATCCAACGAACGTCCGGTCTATAAATATATCCAATGGTACACAGCCCAACATAATACTTGATTCATTCCAAATCAACTGCAGCCCGTAATATAGTATAATACCCGGATCACATGACACACCATTACATCGAAACCATCAAACGAACAAATTCTCAGTGGGACTTTTGTGATATATCTCATTTCATCAAAATCTGATTAAGCATACACATATACCCAAAACCACAAGGCCATGTGATGAAATCATGTGGTAAAATTACTTGTTGTAAAATGTGACTTATTTGGTAAAAATGTGATTTATCAAACTCTGAGTTCTAATCATGTTCGAAAATAACCACAAGACCAAGTCCAATTATGACATCGACCTACGTCTAAAGTCGTAAACTCCATTAAATAACTTGGGCCGCAATACATGGTTATCCCACGTCCGCAATCTCATTATGTCAAGCCCGATCAAATTACCATGCTAGGTTCACACCAGATATAACATCTCGGGCCATCCAATCCAATATTTAGATTCACAGGCCCACAAAATTTTACCATACTCGGTATAATAAACGTGACCCTAATATGGGAGTATAAAAGAGTACATTTCTCACTTAGTGTTACCCTAACAACTCTCAAACCCTAAAATATCTCCTACTCATTATTCTGTTCGCCCCCATCATAAAACAATCTCACAAGAAAAAATAAAATAACCCACCTTAATTTGTACGCCTCTTTTCTTCACACTCAGTATCTCATATCTTCATAAGCCACAGCGATGGCTATTAGATGATGATTTGATCGACCTCACCACAGGGATGGCTTGAGGTTTTGAGACTTGGTTCCACAATGGTCGATTTGGTAAGATTAATTAACGTTTTTTGTTTTTCTTGTTGTTGAGTCGAACGAAAGAAAAGATAGAAACACCATTGTTTCGTAAACTTTTCTTAATTGGTTTCGAATATTAAGTGAAGCTTTGCAAAACAAATACCGATCGATGAAAAGCCTTTATTCTCATGTGTGAGGCCTGATACAGGTACAACGCGCGTTCGGGGTCAAAGGAACTTCCTTTTCGTCGAGAAAGTTTTTCAACACCCTAGGCAGTGAACCTAATCGTTGTCGTGTAGTATTAGGGTAAGCCTCGGGAATTGATATCGTTCTCTAGGGGAATAGGAATGCTAGTGAGAAATTACTACGCTAAGGTTGGGGTTGAGGAAGATTATTTTTTATCTTTTTTATGTTTTTTAGAAAATTGAAAGGTACGAATCTCGGGGTATTGGATTTGAGGGGTTGGTATTTCTACCGATTACTCTACTATTATCTATTCTAATTAACTAAGCTAAGGGGTAGTCTATGTCTATTGTTGTGTGCTCTTATGATGGTTAAATTTGTGTTTACTTAGATGCTATTACTCCATAGTTATCTCCTATTGATGGTTGAATTGTCACGTCCTTATTCTTAACGCGTTGTGTCTTCTAAGGTCGTAGGGTATGCGTTTTTCCCTAACTCTTTGAGACTACCTTAAGGTTATTGCCTACAAAATCTCTAGGATTCATAAACTAACTCTAAGGTTATCTTTGGATGTTTAGAATACAATAACTCTAGGTGATTATAAACTAATGTTCACAAAGATTACTCAAGCATTAAAAACACAACGAATGACCTATCGCAATACTTGGTTAATCACAATTAAGATAAGAGACAACCAATCAATATTCAATATCTAGGTTTCATAGATCTAAGCAAACACACAAGTAAATTAGCCGGACATGGAGAACATGCAAGCATACACACAAACAATTGAAGACATAATTGAATTAATGAAGTAAATCACTTATCTTGTTGTAAAATAGGGTATGGAACCCTAAGATACTGCCCAAGACAGCCTAGGTTCGGTTTAGGTTTTACTCCACAAAACTACCTCTCTAAAATACTGAAAATCTGAATTCTATATATAGAGTTACAATATGCGGCGGCGTCACTCTTTAACTGTGACGCCGTTGGGTCGCCGCCATTAGATTTTCGTCTTGGCCACGTCATCTCTGTGACGGCGTCACCTTATGCTTGTGAAGCCGTCGGCGTCATCTTCTGACGCCGTCGGGATCCAAATCTAGGCCGTCTGAGTTGTGACGCCCTACTCTTTTAAACATGATGTCGTCAAGTGCAAAATAGCAATTTTCTCTCTGATTCGTCTCAAGGTGTGTCGCGACGGCGTCGCCATTTTGGCTGTGACGCCGTCCCCTTCAGTTCCAGCAGCTTGAGTGTCTCGATTCTTGACTTTGGCCATTTTCTTCATTTATTCACGCCTTTTCGTCCGAATAAGTGTCATTCCAGCAATTTACCTTCAAGAGACCTAAAAAGTGAAAAGGAACGAAATTAAGTAGTAACGGATACAAAAGTGATCAATTAAGGGCTTAAATGACCCCTCAAAAGTATACCTTTTAAATCATTATCAAATATCCCTACACTTGGCATTTGCTTGTCCTCAAGAAAATGTGCTTTTGGCCAAATAATTTATAAGTTAGGGGTCATGAAGCATTAGTTTAGAACAATTCACAACACGTATAATGTTAGGTCACCATATTTGTAACACAAGCATCAATATAAGAAGTATAGATGAGATAGTGATCGGATGAACAAGTTAACACAAACACACGAGTATATAAAGAAAGTTTATGCGTAGGATTTGTAATAAGATGAACAACCAACTCTCAAATGGGAGTTTACAAGACTATTTATAGGAGAGGGAGCTAGGGCAACACTCCTAGTCCCTTCCTTTCCTTATTAGGCTTGGGCCAAGGCTTATGGGCCTTCTGCATAAGCCTTAGCATAATAACAAACATAAAGGCCTAATTAAGCTAACTATTACATATTAATTACTAACACTTGTAATCTAGTTTAGGAGTGATTCTAACAATCTCCCCCTAAGTGTTGGTGATTAATGATTGGAGTGAAAACGTTGTAGGTGCTGATGTAGTAGTAGCTTTGACGTCTTCTGACATTCTTCTTTCTTGTGAGAAGAAGTGTCTTGATTCCAACAATCTCCCCAGTGTAGGGATCTTGTTTACTTTGAAGCTTTTCAGCTTTGACGTCTTCATTATCTTTGTTCTTTGATCATTATTCTTTGTTTTGGTAGTGATAGTATGTTGTGGTTATCTGCATCAGGTTCGCTTCGTTGCTCCTGTATCTCCACGTCTTTCTCCAACATGCTCACACGCTCTTTAATGTTTGATTTCAATACTGATGTAGTTCTCTTAGTCTATAAGCTTTGTAGATTCTTTGGCTTAGAAGAAGAATCAATTTGACTTTGTGTTGCCTTTTGAGAGAACTTCAATTAGTGTTGTTGTTGGTATGAGCATGTGGAGAATCTGCACGATCTTTTCCACCCGCAAGCATCCACAAGAAGAAAACATAAAATATGGGTTAGAAATAATCCAGCCCTTACAAGTTTGAAATTCGAGTGTGTTAACATCATAGTGTGAAAATACGACTCTAATTCTCACAAAGGTTGTTCCTGAACTGGAGTCCCACAAGTGAGATCACGCGATGTACCGATGTAAACCTACATTTCAGATGAGTCGCTGAGGTACACCGAAGCATCACCCCACGACTGTATACCATTTGAGACACACTAAGCGTAACCCACAAGGAGTTACCGAAGTGACCTGCTGTCAGGGCTGTTTGATGTTGACCCTGGCAGGAGTTTCCTTTCAATCACTGAGGATTACATTTGTGAACCTCTCATAAATTTTCTCGACAGATTGCTAAGATCTGTGTAGGACTCGATAATATATCACTTGCGTCCTTATTGTTGAACGACAAGTGATGAAATGTCAAGTTTACCTAAGAGATCTTTTGATGAATCTCGTGGCTCTAGACTCAATAGTGCACTTTGGTTTTCCTGAGCGGAGACTAGGGAGAGGGTCTCCTTCTTCAATACTAGCAATCTCTAAGAGAAAGCCGATAGTTTACGTAGGGTTCCCTGTGAGAATGAAACAAGCTTCTGTTGAGAGAAACTTGAGTGGCTAAGAAGGTTTAGTGCATGCGTCACTGGGTCCATGACGACTTTGATCTTCAATACCGGTGTCATCTAGTGACAACCAGTAGCGTATGAATTGAACCCGGTGTCTGACCTAAGTTGAATAATTTGGAGGGCTATTTATTTTCACCCTTTTCATTACTTTTCTTTTTAATTCTTCAACTCCTTCTTTCTCCGATTCTCATTTTCTCCTTTTTAATAATCATACCTAAGGACTTCTAGATTCTAACTATTGGTGGTGTCCTTGGGTAGATCCCTCTGGCTCTGGCGGATCATAGGACGGTTATTCCTAACCTTAGTCACCTTATAACTCCATGACTAGCCTATGTTGCCATAAAACCATTTACATGAAAATCTCTCAAAGTTGTTTTGATTAAAAAAATTTTGTACCACTGAAAGAGAGTTTTGTATTTTGCAGAAATAGTCCCTCTCCACACGTGCTTAAGTGTTTTTACAGAAATCTGCACAGTGAAGGAAGAGCACGCACTTTTGAATTGATCAACTCAAGATAGACAATTCCCGGCGAGACACGGTTACGTTGCATAGTTAAAGAGTTACATTGTCAGCTTTTAGGTGACAACTAGCTCTAATAACTACCTTGAAGATGTGGAAAAACCTCGAAAGGTTGTCAAACCCGTCAAAGTTCATGTCTACCAAGAGTTTTTTGAATGGTACATTCTACTATGACAAGTCCTTTGCGAGACACGTTTACATCACTAGCGAACTAGCTTGAAATTATTACCCGTCTCGGACAAGTCTTTTCGAGTTACTAACATTTAAGATCTCGTCAATTCATTGGTAAAGTCTTGTTAGCACAACAATTCATTAGCAATTCACAACATATTTCTTATCACATAATTTTCCTCCCCCTAAAAAATGGCATATAAATGTTATTTTTGACAAAATTTTGATATCGAATATGTCCATTTCGAGTTTTGTGGGAAGATTACCACGAAGAACAATTTGTGAACAAAGTTTTAATTCAACTACTCCCCCTCAACAAGTGATATTAACTTTTGAGGTTTTGAAAATCATAAGGGGAAGTACTTGTTCTTTTGAGCAAAACTTTGAAATATGAAAGTTTGGATAAGTTTTACTCAAAAGTAAGAAGCTTTCGCTCCTTTTATAAGGATTGTGGCACTGAAGCGTACCACAGGGTCCTTTCATGACAAGTACGGGTTTTACACTGTTATATGTGTACAAGCCATTGTCAGATATAAATCACACATCCAAAATATTATAAGAGAAACAAATCAAGGGGTACCAGGAGTCTCAGGTATTCCAGCAATAACTCCAGGAATACGTTTTGGAAGTTGGTAGCCCGTGAGAGATATGCTTGGACGACCGCCTACGAAATTCTCCAATGTTCTGATCTGATCCCTTCTGAACAACCTTTTATCAATCCGCGTGATGATCTTCTTTACATCCCTTTTATCCCTCGAATTCCATCTCTTCTTCGACCCTATGCCTTCATGAGTTTCCTTTAACCGATAAGCTAATCCGTCCCTGACTTTCTTTAATGTATGATCCCCAAACTTGTGAAGCTCTTTGCACGCCATAAAGCAATTGTGATGTAGTTCACTTCGGTAGACTACCCCAAATGGCTTCTTGATGAGGGTGTACTGAGCAAGTTGGTTTATACCGGGAAGGTCTAGCTGAGGTTTTGTGAGGTTAACACGCTTCTGATATGATTCTACGACAAGTTGAATATCTTCTACACGTTCTTGGATCACGATGCTGTGGATGAATATGAGTAATGACTTGATGTATTCGTGTTGGATGTTCGTTGAGAAGTGTCGCATTCTTCCTTGTACCTTGGCCAGATACATATCTTCAATGTCATTGAGCGACAGTCTCGGGAAATCCGCTTCAGAAAAATCATATTCTTTTTCGTCTTGTCGTTTGACCACGATCTTCTTTAGGAATGTGTAGTCCCACTTTGACGAAAGAGTGATATGTTGAATTGCAATGATCCATTTGTCACTGAACACTTCCTTTTTAGACTTAAGCACCTGGCAACTCCTATAGTAGATTCTTCGTCTTTCTGGCCAATGTGAATCCTATACAGTGCATCGAGGTCATACTTTTCTTCTTTGTCAGCAAACATGTGTGTTGCGTCTTCCTCGATGGCTATGCTGTTAGGGTATGTTGCTGCCGGGAAATGGAGTGTGAGTGATGTAGCATATTTCATGGAGACATAGCTACCGTATAGAAGAAACTCTAGGTCATTGTTGAAGAAATAGCGGAATGGAATCTTGGGTTGATCAATTATAGGTAGAGGTCTGGTCCAGTCAGTGTAGTATGGGGCTTTGTCTGGTCTGGTGAAGTCAATGTTTGCTTCAGGGTTGAGCCAATCGATGTTGTTAGACATGGCTCGTGCAATGTTGTCGAGATGATATTCGACTTCGATTGCACTGTCTGAGCTGTCTTTAAGAAGTTGAAATGCATCATTCTTGATTCGCTTTAACTCTGCCTTAGTCATCTTCTTCACTTTGAAATTTTCTTGTATAAGCTTCACATGCTCCATTGTGCGACCATCTACCATTTCTTGACCTTCTGGTAATGAGGGGGTGGCATTAACAAGTCTAGAAAACCAATCATATTCTTCGGTTGTGTCTTCGTCTAGCCATGAGAGAACATCGGTGTTTGTCTTCTTTTTCTTTGGCTTTGATGATGATTATGGTTTCTTTGTTATGGCAGAAGAGGTGGGTTGTTTTTGGGGCTCAGGGATCTCTTCATCGTCACCACCAGTGTATTCAAAATGATTACCGGTTTTCTCAGTTTGGGGTGGTAACTCAGAGTCCTGAGGTTTCTCAGTAGCAGCAGAACGTGGAGGAGATCTTCTGTCGGTGGAGGTCCTTTGGAGTGGTGGTGGAATAGAGGAAGATTCACCAGATTTCTTCTTTCGTTTTGGCTCTTTATCCTTATCCTGATCATCATCGTCTCTTGGACGCTTTGGCTGTTCAGCTGCCGCTTTGCATGAAGTTTTAAGTTGGTATTCCAGTAATGCTTCAAACAGTTTACCTTCATCAGAAGTAAATGTTGTAGATCTTCGGGACATTTGTAATACCATCTTGGAAACCATTTCTGCATCGGAGACAACTGCATACTCAGTTGGGTTGATTGTTATAGATAAGCGCGTTGATTTTATAGTTTGCTTGACCAACTGCATGAGATTCGGATAGAGTTGTCTGGTGAACATCTCCCTTGTCACACCAGGGACAGTTCCGAGAAGAAACTTGTGAGTATATTCTGTAACATATTGGATTTCACAAACACATCAAATCATAAACACAAGAGGCGTATAAATGATGTTTTAGAGAGAGAAAGTTAGAGGTTGGGAACTTTAGTGAGAGAAAGAAAAATCTTATTATGAGCTCCAACTCTCTACCTTGGGAGGTAGAGAGTATTTATAGTTCTTACATAAAACACCACCTACAGGCTGTGGATCAGGCATACAGTGGGTAAAGACACGTCCGTCCTCCACGGTGTTACATAACAAAATACTACTAAACATTAAATAATCTACGACTACGAGCTTTCTAACGATTACATATACTTGAGGTGACTGACTCTTTAATAACTGGATTTACTAAATCCTAACAATCTCCCCCTAAGGGAGATCACCTCAAAATTACATTGAACACAAACAGATATTACATTTTAAACTGTTCTTGCATTCTTGATGTAGTTCTTTGCTCAGGATCTCGTAGTCATTGATTCTTCATTATTGCATGTTTGGATAATCAATGTGGAGGTCTTTAACTGATCCACGTGATAATGAGTTTTGAGCCAGCTTTGAGATCGTCAGCTATCATAAATCTCTGACTCTTCCATTGTGGTGTTGGTATTATGTGATGTTGTGACTTATGGACCGACATGCTCACATTCTGGATCATGATATATTCTCATCAGAGTAGCGGAAGCTTTCGTTGATTTATGATATTGGCATCAGCGTAGCAGAAACATGGAGTGAAAATATCAGAGTCATTGATGCACTTATCATGATTTCTTTAGATATGAATGTGTAGTGTGAGCATGCGGCTATGGATTGACTGCTTCATTCTGATCAGCTGCAAACATCGGGCGTACATGCATACAACAATTAGCAATAAAGTGCACGAAAGTGTCTTTGATCACTTTCGTTGAATTGAGGTACACGGCCCACGGTTCCCCGTTGATCAGTACATGTACTGCCTGTGATCAGGTATAATTCCGAAGAATTTCCTTGACAGGGTTTCGCAGCTGCTCTAGATGTTCTCAAACCGGAACGTCTCAAAGAAGACAACACGGAGTGAGTGAACCAGCGAATTGAGATTCACTGATTGATGAAAATGATTTGAAAAACAATCGTGTACCGCCCAATAGAAATTGTTTTTGCAATACAACGAAGGTTTTAAAGAACATCAACTATCAATCATAAACACCTTTTATTTTGAAATATGAGTACACAGTCGATGTGCTAAGGAAAAGGATTTTTAAGCACAACGACCGGTTTTTCAAAGGTATCCGTCAATCCATAACCTGAACCAGGATTGATTCAATAGATTGAATCGCCCCATTGTTTCTGCTCAGTTGTCACATGGTTGATCTATTGGATAGATCTCACATGCCACCCACCAGGAGCTTGTTTGATGTTGGCTCCAGAAGGCTTTCCATCTTCACTGTGAATATGTTTGCATATCACTCAGATGTTCTGGCAATACCACAAGGATAATGCGTAGGACTCATAAGATATAATCTCTCTTTCCACATTGTGTGAAACAGAGAGTCTTCATTGACAGTGTCCTAATGAGATTTATTTGATGATCTTGTGGCTCTAGACTCAATTGTGCACATTTGGTTTCCTATGCCGGAGACTAGGGAGATGGTCTCCTTCTTCAATATCAACAAACTCTAAGAAAAAGTCGATAGATAATGTCGGTTCTCCGTGAGAATGGAACAAGTCCTTTTAAGAGGAACTTGAGTAGCTTGGGAAGTTTAGTGCAGTGCATCACTGGGTCCATGATGTCTTGTCTTCAATACCAGTGTTACCTTAGTAAACACAAGTAGCATATGTATTGAACCCGGTTTCTGCCCTAAGGTTGAATAATTGGAGGGCTATTTATTTTCACCCTTTTCTCATTCAATTCTTTTTCATTCTTCAACCCCTTCAGTGCTTACCGAGACTTCATAACTAGAAACTTGTTGGGTTTATTCCAGTACTAGCTCTGTCTCAGTCCGCACTCTTCCCATATTTTCATTTTTCTCCTTTTTGCATCATACCTAAGGACTTCTACACTATCTAGTGGATTGTCCCTTGGTAGATCCCTCCGGTTCTGGCTGGATCGTGGGAACAAATACCTAACCTAACCATCCATATATCACCATACATAAGGTAAGTTTGGTCGGTCTATTTGGTATTGTTCATCTGCCATTGGAACCAATTAAAAACCATTTGAAAATCAATCCAGATACTTGTGATATATTATCAAAGCATTTTGTACCTGAATTGTTTTTGATATTTTTAGAAAAATAGCTCCCCCTCAACATGTGCATCATGTATTTGAAATCGTTTTCGCACACGGAGGCAAGAGGAAGAATTAACTTCTTTGATTACCATTTTTTAAAAGATATCATCATCACTTCCCTGATTAAATCAAGTAGATAAAGCATTTTGGGGAAGGATGAGGTTTTCATAAGTTTGCTCCCTCTCAATATTTGCCTCGAGCTTTGAAAGAGTTTTGCACATATTAGAAGGAATCTGCACTTAGATACAAATCAATCATGTTTCAATTCTTTTTGGTTTGAAATAGATGCTCCCCCTCAACATGTGCATGGAAAATCTTGAAATCGTTTGGCACATGTGGGGAGAAAAGCTTGCTGAACACTTGTGAAACCATTTATCGAATTATCAGTTTAAATCCAATTTAAATCACAAATTCTCCCCCGATCACAATTTTCAAATCATTTGAGATTTGTTATCTCTTTAGATTGAAATTGATTTTGAAAGCTTGTGAGGAGAACTGTGATTTGATTATGAAAAACATTTTAACTGATAAGGATCGGATTATGAGACTTTACACTCCATTGATTAAACATGCATAATTATCTTTTGAAAACAATTGTATGACGAATAACCTTTTGATTTAATTGAAATCATTCTCCCCCTCAATCAATGACATAAGTTGTTGATTGAGAGATAGATATTTTTGACAAACGTTAAGTCCAGATGATATTCAAAAATACATTCCGAGTTATTTTTCAAAGCAATTAGTTTTCATTAGATAGTAAGTGATTGTTTATAGAATTAGAGTATGAGATTTGAAAAACAAGATATAGCATGGCTCTGTTCTTTCTTTGAAAAACGGGTTAATGCCTGAAATGACAATAAACAATTGTTTCACTTTCTCCCAAATATATATATATATATATATATATATATATATATATATATTTTAAGAACATTCGAACAACATCTAAAGTCCCGTGTAATTCTTTGAATGACAGCACAAAGATCGTAGATATTTTCGAATCGAGAAAGACATGACAAAAAGACAAATTTTTATTATTATTATTATTTTTTAAGATTTTTCAAATTTTTATGGATTTTTGAAAGTTTTATATTTTTCTATTTGCTTTTCGAAATGAATATTTACAAGAGATGGATGAAGGAAGACCTTTACTCCTCGTCTTCCTCTTGAAGACGTTTGAGTGTTTCCGGTAGTAGACTCTTTAGACCAAGTTGTGGGAGGATAAACTCAAAACGTTCTCTAGGAAGAGCTTTGGTGAAGATGTCTGCTAACTGGTATTCAGTCCTCACAAAATAGAGTTCCACCACACCGTTTTCTACTTGCTCCTTGATGAAATGATGTCGAATGTCGATGTTCTTTGCTCTTAAGTATTGTACGTTGTTGCATGAGAGAGCAATAGCACTTTTATTATCACAGTACAGAGGAATTTTGTTGAATTCAAAGCCATAGTCAGATAATTGGGATCTCATCCATAGGATTTGAGCACAACAAGATGACATGGCTATGTATTCAGCCTTTGTAGAGGAAATAGAAGTACTCATTTGCTTCTTTGAAGACCAGCTCACAAGCTTATCACCCAAAAACTGAGCACCTCCAGACGTACTTCGACGTGTATCTTGACATCCTGCATGATCAGCATCTACATAGGCTGTTAGTGACATACCGGTGTCCTTCGGGTACCAAAGTCCCATATTGATGGTTCCTTGGAGATACCGAAAGACCCGTTTAACTGCTTCAAGGTGCTTTTTGGAAGGCTTAGCCTGATATCTAGCACACATGCAAACAGCGAACAGAATGTCTGGTCTACTGGCTGTGAGGTACATCAGGGATCCAATCATACTACGATATTTCGTTTGGTCTACCATGATCCCTGAGTGGTCCTCATCCAGTTTAGTACGCTCTATCATGGGAGTGTCAACAGGGTCACTAGAATCAAATCCAAATTTCTTTAAAATCTCATTTGCATATTTAGATTAATTTATAAAAATGCCTCCGGGACTTTGTGAAATTTGTAATCCCAAGAAGAATGACATTTGTCCCATCATTGACATTTGAAATTTAGAACCCATTTCACTTGAAAAATGGTCACATTCATTGGGGTCAGTCGAGGCAAAAATAATATCATCAACATATATTTGAACGTGAATTAAATGTTTGCCTCACTTTCTGGTGAACAATGTCGGATCAACTGCTCCTTTGCTGAATCCAGTAGATAGAAGAAACTTTGATAGCGTATCATACCATGCCCTTGGAGCTTGCTTCAAACTGTAAAGAGCCTTCTTCAAATGATAGACGTGAGTAGGATGCTCGGGATTCACAAAGCCTTCAGGTTGGCTGACGTATACGACTTCTTTAAGGTCTCCGTTAAGAAACGCCGTCTTTACATCCATCTGATAGACTACCATGTTCTTACTTGCAGCATTAGCCAAGAAGATTCTGATTGCATCGATACGAGCAAATGGAGCAAATGATTCTTCAAAGTCAATACCCTCCTCTTGACGGTATCCTTTTACAACCAATCAAGCCTTGTTCCTCAAAACATCACCATGCTCATCAAGTTTTACTTTGTAGATCCACTTTAGAGCAATGATCATTGCACAATCTGGAGCAGGTACTAATTCCCATACATCTAGTCGATCAAACTCATGAATTTCTTCTTGTATGGCATTGAACCAGCTGTCTTCATTCATGGCAGTTTTCACGTCTTTTGGTTTGATCTTAGAGAGTATTGAGTTGAAGAAGCACCATAAGGCATCGGTTGCAAGTTGTTTCCGTGTGGATACTGGACGGGAAAGGTTTCCAATGATGTTGTCCAATGGATGATCATGTGTCCATTTTCTAAGGTGTTCATGTGGTTGTTGTTGAGGAACTGAAGTAGCAGAGTTGATATCTCCTGAAGAAGATGGTTCTGATGATGACTCAGGAGCAAATATGTTTTCAAAGGGTTCATCTTATGGAGGAGCCAAAGGGTTTTCATCATTTGTAACAGTAGCAACATTTCCATTGTGTACACTCGATGATTGATGATTTGTTGATGAGACAGAGTGATCAGCAGCAGGCGCTTCTTGACTTAATGACATTGAAACTGAAGGGTTAACTTCATTGACAGGGATAGAGGCAGCCTCTGTTGATGGAACTGACATATCATTAGCACTTGGCTTATAGTGTTCATCAAACATTGGATCAAATAATTTCTTCAAATCATCTTCTGAAGGAGGTACATAAGGAGTTGCTGGTGAGGGATTAGAAACAAGAATAGAACTGATAGGACTACTTGATAAAGGTTGAAATGCGGGTCCAGAACTGGATTGTCCTGGAGCCATTTGACCGGTCAGCTCATCGAACGTAACGTGAATTGTTTCCATGATATTTCGGGTTCTCTTGTTGTAGATTCGGTATCCTTTTCTGTTTGGTGCATAACCTACAAATACTCCAATGTCTGCTTTAGCTTTTAGTTTACCTAAATCTTGACCGTTATTAGTTGGGTAACATAAAGCACCAAACACACGAAGGTAGGATAGATCAGGTTTTCATTTATGGAAAAGTTCATATGGAGTTTTTCCATGAGAGGTGTGAATAAGGGAACGATTTTGGGTGTAGCAAGCAGTGGCAATGGCTTCAGCCCATAGAAACATTGGAACCTTTGAATAACTTAGCATTGTTCTTGCAGCTTCCACAAGAGTTCAATTTCGTCTTTCAACTACACCGTTCTGTTGAGGAGTTCGTGGAACACTTCTTTGATGACTGATTCCAACACTTTCATAAAAATGAATTAAGTCTTTGTTAACAAACTCTGTGCCATTGTCTGTTCGAACAATTCTAACAGTATTGTTGAGTCGAACCTGAAGCTGTTTGATAAGTTTGATGATGACATCTGGAGTTTCATCCTTTGTCCTAAAAAACTTTACCTAAGTAAATCGAGAGTAGTCATCAACAACTACTAGAATGTATTTCTTCCCATTTATTGTTTGCACTCTCATTGGTCCGCACAGATCCATATGAAGGGTATGAAGAACTTCCATTACTGAGTTTCTGGGTTTTGGTTTGTAGGCATATTTTGTGCTTTTTCCCAATTGGTAAGCTGAACAAAGATGATCTTTTTCATACTTTAATCTGGGTAATCCTCTTACTAAGTCCTTTCTGGAAAGATTGTTTATAGTACCAAAGTTCAAGTGATTGAGACGACGGTGCCATAGCCATGACTTAGTTTTGGAAGCCTTTAACAGCAAGCAGATGGGTGAAGATTTCATCATATCTTCGATAGAGATGGTGTATAGGTTTGAACCACGAGTTCCTCTGAGAAGTTCCACACCATCAAGTTCTCAAACAAAGCAAGTATGTTTTCTGAAGGCCACTTCTAAATCTGAGTCACAGAATTGTCCGACAGAAAATAGATTATGTCCAAGACCTTCAACATAATATACCCTAGAAATCACACTATCTCCAACCACGTAATCTCCATAACCCATAATAGCACCAAAATGATCGTTTCTGAATCTCACAGTTCCGATGAATTTGCTTACGAAGTTCATGAGCCGTGACCGGTCTCCAGTCATATGCTTGGAACAACCTGAGTCCATGTACCACAGAACGATTTGAACGATCTGCAGTTGAATACAGACAAGAATGGATAACTGGATAATTGGGATCCCCATGCAAGAATGGGTTAGTAACAGTGATTGGAACACCCACATCAGAAGTAAAAGCAATAGAATCATCAGAAATAGATGCAGTCCTAGTGTCCGTATTTGACCTATTCAAAGTGTGTTCACTTCTTAAGGGAATAGTTCTACCAGTAGGCATCCATTTTCTAGTGGGCATAGACTTAGCAAATTTAGGGCACAACACGTTAATCTTACGGCCAGTAGGTATCCATTGATAACCTATATTACTAAATTTCCTTCCTGTGGGTTTCCACTGTTTTCTAACTTTCTTTCGCCTTTGCCTTTTTGCCTTTTTAGCTTGAATTTTAACATTAACAATTTTAGCTGGGCATTTAACAACATTAGACAAATCATTCACACCACATTCAAGATTAGTAACAGAAACCACGCAATCATCATTACATGTTTTGCCAAGAGTAGCCGAATTCGCATTAATTACAGTACGCTTAGAGCTAACACTAGAATCAACACGATTCGTCTTATTCAAATTCTCCCTAAGGTGATCTTCTACTTTCTTCCACTGAACATTCCTAGCATGCAAGGTCCTATCATTCTTTGTGTTGCCTTGAGGCTTTGACCTGCTTGCTTTGGTGTCACTTCTTACTCCTGTAGAGGGAATTGGAACATTAGTTGGTTTTGCTACTTTTTGCATTCATGAACTAGAACTGCAGGGATCTGAACTACTTGAAGGCACATTAGTGTTTACTTTCTTAAAACTGGGTATAGAATGGTTTTTATGCTTGGTACTAGGCATAGAACAAGGCATCACAACTTTTCCTTTTGCACCTAAGGATTTAGGACATGTTGCTATTAAACATTCTAGCAACTCTTGAGATCGTTTGGCTTGAATGCACGCAAACCTAATTTCACTGTCAAGAGGCTTATTTATAAAATCCTCTTCCACAATCTCACGAAGACATTCTAGACTATCCTTAAGGTGAGCACAATAGTTGTGAAACCCAGGTTCATTATTCCTAAGATGAGGAGGAATGTATTTACCAGTCACAGTATATATGAAGTCTGAGGATGACTTTGATGCAACATTCTCATTAAAGACAAGTGGCAGTTTCCCTTTTTCCTGACTCCTCAGATTCTCAATTTCTTTTTGTAAAGACGTTATTTTTTCGTTGTTTTTGTCACGAGTGACTTTCATTGAATCATATAACTCTTTAAAGTGTCGTTTAACTTTTTCATTTTCTTTTAGAAAACTCTCGTTTTCCTTTTGTAAAGCATTAACTAAGTTTTGAAGATGAAAAGTTTGAGAATACTGAGAATCTAAAGGAGGAGGCATTTGGGAGCCAGTCACATTGTTCTTTTCACCCTTTAATTGAGAGATTTGGGCTTTCAACTTTCTGATCGTGTTACAATGAGCTTGAATCTGTTCGTCACGTTTATTTATCTGAAAAACTGCATCAAACTCCGGAACATCTGAGGATATCTTGATATTTGAGGTTTTGACATTTTCTTTAAGATGTTGATATTTTAGTTGTAAATCAAAATGTTCAACTTCTAGTTTAAAAAGATGTTTTACCAAATTATCGTGATCATCCTGATCAATTTTCTCACTTAGTTCTGAGTTTTTGATTTCAAGCTCAATGACACGATCATGGAAAACTTTCAATGCAATAGATAATTAATGAAATCGAGAAGCAGTAATAGAGTGCTTAGTAACAGTATAAAACACATCTTGAGCAACACAACTTGAAATCAAATTCTCATTTAAGATGTGCAAGTTCTTCCTTTCAACTTCATTATATTTGAGTTCCTGTTCATAATCATTGACTTCAACTATCATTGCATCAAATTCCTTTTCAATTTCTTTAATATCTGAATTTATTCCTTTTTGAAGACTCTCAAATTGACCTTTTAATTGTTTGAAGAAAGGCATGACCTCAGTTAAATAACATTCTTTAGTTTGCTCAAAACCCCTTTCCCCCTCAGTTATCCCTGTAGGTGTGATTCTCTTCTTACATGTTTTCTCAAAATCAACAAACAGCTGATAAACAACATACAGGCTGATTAAGGTCTTGCTATTAGTGGCAATAGATCTACGAACTAGATGAATTGGTGTATTTGGAGGATACATAGTAGCTGCAGGCATTTTCCTAAGGGGAGTGTTTGTTTCAACAAGTACATTAACTTTTAGCTTATCCATATCTTTCTTCCAAAAAATCTGTTCTGGGGTTAATTAAGTTTGAGGCTTAAACATGTTCAAGGATATCCAATTTTCCTTAGTGTAATCATGGGGTTTGATCGTTATGTTATTCTCTTTACATGTAGGATCGTTAAGCTTCTTATTCATTTTCTCCCTAGATGCATCATCTAGTTTTCTATTTTCCTCAGTGCACTCAATGCAACTAGGTTTCTGCCTAGGTTTAAGAATCTCATTGCCATCATAGATTACATTTTGAGCAGCTTTTGCTATCTTACCATACTCAGGGTTGGATTCCTTTATAATGGGGGTACTATGCTTATCGTTGAGAACTCTATGCTTAGTGATCATGTGAGCAGTCTGAATGGTATTCCCTTGTACGTACAACTTATTTTCAAGCTTGTTTTTCAAGGTTTTTAGGTTAGAAAAATCATTCAAAAGTTTTGATTCCTTAGCACTGAATTCTTGCTTAAGCATTTTAACATTTTCTTGAAGTTCTTGTTTTTGCTTAGCAGTTTTAGAAAGCTTTCATGTAAGGAGTTTAACTCTTGTTTGAATACTTCTTCTCTAAAATTACTTTTTCTAATAATTGTACGCATTTGGTCATCCATTTCCTGCTCACGGGTGGTTAACTCAAACTTAGCACGCTGTTCATAAATAGCTACTTGTTCTTTATAGGAATTCAGTTCAGAGATAACAGAATCATCAGGGGCACATGCAGTGTATTCATCCAAAACATAGTCATCATTGACTGCAGAAGACGCATCACTTGGTACAGTCTCACTTTCACTTTGTTTCACATATTGATCATATGGGACAACATTGATATTACCCATATTTTCAATATTTGACTCAAAAGTTTCAGTTGATTGTACTTTGTCATGTATCTTTTGCTCATCAACATCATCGTATAGTTTTAATACCTCTGAGATGATTGATTCTTTGGATGGACCAGCTTGCTGTGGTGAGGGGACCTTTGGAGAGACCATTGGAGAAATGCTAGCCATGAAAATTGTCTGTGCAGTAGGTTCATCATCAACGTCAGAGTCATATGCATCACAGTCGGCGACTTGAAAGGCGTTCTGATGATTATGACCTATCTCCTGAATAGGTTGCTAATCCACATCTGCATCATATGTCTTGGCATTCCCCTCAGCAAGAAACAACAGCTCCTCTTCATCCAACACAGCTCCATTATCCTGAGCTTGCACAAGTAACATCTTGTCTTTGAAGTACTCTGCATTTTGAGGGCGTTTTGGAGAAGTGCACTTCCTTGCTATGTGTCCATCACCACCACAGTTGTAGCACTTAATTGGCTTAGCTTGACCCTAATTTGGATTCCTTCCACGATTCTGATTTGCCACATATCCTCTACCAACTCCTCCTCTTCCCTGTTCATACTCCGAATGAGCATTTAATCTCTTAAGAACAGAAGCAATGAAGCAGTAGTTGTATCATGTTCCAATATCTCTTCTCGGAATAACACACTTTAATATTCACAGCACGTTTAGAATTTATGACTCCAAAGTGATCTTTTTCATTCGAATAAACAAAAACCTTTTTCTCCAAAGCTTCTTTCTTTATTCACAGCATTAGGGCATGTAATAAAACTGATTCTCATGATGAATAAACCATAAGAATAAGAAAATCACAAAAATGAAACCTTGAAAAACCCTAAAAATTCGACTTTAAAAATCTCCGTCAGTAGCCATATTCGACAACTTAAAACTTTTGATTGAAAGCTCAGATCGACGATCCCTCCAGTGGAAAGTTAGATGTCTATATAGAGAACGTCCACCTAAAATTTCGTCACGATCTAACGGTTAACGAAAAAGTTATGATCGGTACAAAACAGTGCTGCATAAACATATACCAAAATTTTCAGATTCGAATTTCTTCATCTTTTCGCCATTTTCTTCGAGAAACCTTGTAGATCCTAGATATCAAGAGCAACCCGCTCTGATACCACATGTTAGAATCGATGCTCTAGGTTGTTTAGACCTTATCTAGGATTATCAATAAGCACAAATAACAATGAATAATAATATGTATGCACAACGGAATAATCAAACTATCATTGTTATTATTAAGGTTTCTTCGTCATCATCATGCGTTAAACACATTCATAGCCCCAATCCTAGACGATCAACTCTAAGATGATTACACAACAGGGATCAATGATCCTTGGGGCTAAATACTACAAGTCGACTATCACCTAGTCTAGGCGTTTACATACTCACGCCCTAGACCTACACACACAGACCTTTGTCTGATGTTTACATTGTTTGACACACATAAACCTAATTCCCTATATCTCTTTATATAATAGAGATACTAGGGTTACAAATGACTACAAGGGACTAGATAATAAATACTTCTTTGACAAGTAGGTCCCTTGTCTTTCTTTGTCTTCAACAGTCCTTCATCTTTCATGTATTTTGTCTTATCAACTTTCATATAATTCCCAACAGTTTTGGTTCTGATTTGGGAATAGGGATTGCACCCTTGGATGGAACTTTCCTTTTGAGAACATGAGATCTCTTTGGATACTTGCGGGTACTTTCAGTGCTTGCAACACTACCTGTACTGCCTCTCCTGGTCTTCCTAACAGGTGTACCAGAAGATTTAGCATCAATGAAACCTACTTTGCCTGCTTCAACTGCTACCAGATATCGTTTGTACGATTGAAGTCCTTTGATAGCATCAGTAAGAAGATAATCTGGTAACACTACACCTTGTTTCTTCGTAGTTGATTCCTTAAATCTTACCACATTGAGTGTGGGTTCAAGTAGCACGGAGTGATGTTTGGGGTCTTCAAGTCTTTAGGGAATGTCTGGATTGGTTTCAAGAATCCTTTTGATCAACAATTTTGTGTATCTGACATAAGGGATCTTGGAGCCAGGCCTTTTCAGGTAAGTCATCATGTCATCCCAGATCAGAGCTGCAAATTCGATGTGTTTCATGTTGACCATGCCCCAAAAGATTTGAAGTTCCATGAGCTTCGGATGCTCATAGCCACTGTCACGTCCGGAAATGGATTTAGCAATCATAGTGTACAGTGTTCTCCATGGTTGAGGGATATTCTTGAGATCTACTGAGGAGTGTTTAGTGATAACTCCAGCAGCTTCATCATAGCCGATGTTGACCATGAATTGGAGAACGACCTCTTCCGTAGGAGTAGCAGAGAACTCAGTAGGCTCGATGGTTGGAAGAAGAAGAACAACCCTTGTAACATATTGGATTTCACATACACATCATAACACAAACATAAGTAGGCGTATACTATGGTTTTAGAGAGAGAAAGTTAGAGGTTTGGGAACTTTAGTGAGAGAAAGAAAAATCTTATTATGAGCTCCAACCCTCTACCTTGGAAGGTAGAGAGTATTTATAGTACTTACATAAATCGCCACCTACGGGCTGTGGATCAGGCATACAGTGGGTAAAGACCCGTACGTCCTCCACGGTGTTACTTAACTAAATACTACTTAGCTTGTAATAATCTATGACTACGAGCTTTCTAATGATTACATATACTTGAGGTGACCGACTCTTTAATAACTAGATTTACTAAATCCTAACAATCTCCCCCTAAGGGAGGTCACCTCAAACTCACATTAAAAATTACATTGAATACAAACAGATCTTACATTATAAATTGTTCTTGCATTCTTGATGTAGGACTTTGCTCTGAAGCTTGTAGTCATCGATTCTTTATTAATGCATGTTTAGTTAATCCAAGTGGAGGTCTTTAACTGATCCACGTGATACTGAGTTTTGAGCCAGCTTTGAGATCATCAGCAATCATAAATCTCTGACTCATCCATTGTGGTGTTGGTATTATGTGATGTTGTGAATTTTGGACCGACATGCTCACATTTTGGATCATGATTTCTTTTCATCAGAGTAGCGGAAGCTTTCATTGATTCATGATATAGTCAGTAGCGTAGCAGAAGCATGGAGTGAAAATATCAGAGTCATTGATGCACTTATCATGATTTCTTTAGAAATGAATGTATTGTGTGAGCATGCGGCTATGGATTGACCGCTTCATTCTGATTAGCTGCAAATGTCAGGCGTACCAGCATACAACAGTTAGCAATAAGGTGCACGAAAGTGTCTTTGATCACTTTTGTTGAATTGAGGTACACGGCCCACGGTTCCCCGTTGATCAGTACAAGTACTGCCTGTGATCAGGTAAAATTCTGAAGAATTTCCTTGACAGGGTTTCGCAGCTGCTCTAGCTGTTCTCAAACCGAAACATCTCAAAGAAGACAACACGGAGTGAGTGAACCAGCGAATTGAGATTCACTGATTGATAAAAAGAGATTTGAAAAACAATCGTATATCGCTCAATAGAAATTGTTTTTGCAATACAACGAAGGTTTTAATGAAAATCAATTATCAATCATAAACACCCTTTTATTTTGAAATATTTGTACACAGTCGATGTGCAAAAGATTGAATCGCCCCATTGTTTATGTTCAGTTGTCATATGGTTGATCTATTGGATAGATCTCACATGCCACCCACCAGGAGCTTGTTTGATGTTGGCTCCAGAAGGCTTTCCATCTTTATTGTGAATATGTATGCATATCACTCAGATGTTCTGGCAATACCACAAGGATAATGCGTAGGACTCATAAGATATAATCTCTCTTTCCACATTGTATGAAACAGAGAGTCTTCATTAAAAGTTTCCTAATGAGATTTATTGATGATCTCGTGGCTCTAGACTCAATTGTGCATATTTGGTTCCTATGCCAGAGACTAGGGAGAGGGTATCCTTCTTCAATATCAACAATCTCTAAGAGAAAGTCGATAGATAATGCCGGTTCCCTGTGAGAATGAAACAAGCCCTTTTAAGAGGAATTTGAGTGGTTTGGGAAGTTGTAGTGCAGTGCGTCACTGGCTCCATGACGTCTTGTCTTCAATACCGGTGTTACCTTAGTAAACACTAGTAGCATATGTATTGAACCCGGTTACTGCCCTAATGTTGAATTATTGGAGGGCTATTTCTTTTCACCCTTTTTACATTCAATTCTTTTTCATTCTTCAACCCCTTCAGTGCTTACCGAGACTTCATAACTAGAACCTTGTTGGGTTTGTTCCAGTACTAGCTCTGTCTCAGCCGGCACTCTTCTCATATTCTCATTTTTCTCCTTTTTTCATAATACCTAAGGACTCTACACTATCTAGTGGATTTTCCCTGGGTAGATCCCTCTGGTTCTGGCGGATCATGGGAACAAATACCTAACCTTATCAACCTTATATCACCATACATACAGTAAATTTGGTCGGTCTATTTGGTATTGTTCATCTGCCATTGGAACCAATTGAAAACCATTTGAAAATCAATCCAGATACTTGTGATATATTATCAAAGCATTTTGTACCTGAGTTGTTTTTGATAATTTTGAAGCAGAGCTCCCCCTCAACATGTGCATCACGCATCATTTTGTAATGGAAATAATTTTTATCTTTGAGGGATTGGCTTGCATCTAAGAGTAGTTATATGAAGAATGTGGTTTTCAAAATAGTTGCTCCCCCTTAATATGTGCATGGAAATTTGAAGATGTTTTGCACATATTAGGAAAAGACTGCACATTGAAATAAATTGATCACGTTTCAAATCTTAGTGGTTTAAGATAGATGCTCCCCCTCAACATGTTCATGGAAATTTGAAATCGTTTGGCACATGTGGGAAGGAGAGCTTGTACATCTTTATAAAACCATTTACCGAATTATCAGATTAAATCCAATTTAAATCACAAATTCTCCCCCGATCACAATTATCAAATAATTTTTGATTTGTGATCTCTGTAGATTTAAATTGATTTTGAAAGCTTTTAAGGAGAATTGCGACTTGATAATGAAAACTTTTTAACTGATACGGATCGGATTTTGAGACTTTAAACTCCATTGATTAAACATGCATAATTATCTTTTGACAAACAATTGTATGACAAATAACCTTTTTGATTTAATTGAAATCATTCTCCCCCTCAATCAATGACATAAGTTGTTGATTGAGAGATAGATGTTATTGACAAATGTTAAGTCCAGATGATTTTCAAGAATAGAGTCCGAGTTATTTTTCAAAGCAATTAGTTTTCATTAGATAGTAAGTAATTGTTTATAGAATCAGAGCAAGAAATTTGGAAACCAAGATAAAGCATGGCTCTGTTCTTTCATTGAAGAGCCGGTAACTACCTGAAATGAAAATAAACCATTGCTTCACTTTCTCTCATTTTTTTTAAACATTCGAACAACATCTAAAGTCCCGTGTCATTCTTTGAATGACAGCACAAAGACCGTAGATATTATCGAATCGAGGAAAACATGACAAAAAGACAATATTTTTTGGAAAGTTTTCAAGATTTTTTAATTTTTATGGATTTTTAAAAGTTTTATATTTTTCTATTTGCTTTTTGAAGGTTTTGAAATTTTGTATTTTTGTTTTTCGAATAACTATTTACAAGAGATAGATGAAGAAAGACCTTTACTCCTCGTTTTCCTCTTGAAGACGTTTGAGTGTTTCCGGTTGTAGAATCTTTAGACCAAGTCGTGGGAGGATAAACTCAAAACGTTCTCTAGGAAGAGCTTTGGTGAAGATGTCTGCTAACTGGTATTCAGTCCTCACAAAATAGAGTTCCACCACACCGTTTTCAACTTGCTCCCTGATGAAATGATGTCGAATGCTGATGTGCTTTGCTCTTGAGTGTTGTACGTTGTTGCATGAGAGAGCAATAACACTTTTATTATCACAGTACGGAGGGATTTTGTTGAATACAAAACCATAGTCAGATAATTGGGATCTCATCCATAGGATTTGAGCACAGCAAGATGACATGGCTATGTATTCAGCCTCTGTAAAGGAAATAGAAGTACTCATTTGCTTCTTTGAAGACCAGCTCACAAGCTTATCACCAAAAAACTGAGCACCTCCAGACGTACTTCGACGAGTATCTTGACATCCTGCATGATCAGCATCTGCATAGGCTGTTAGTGACATACCGGTATCCTTCGGGTACCAAAGTCCCATATTGATGGTTCCTTGGAGATATCGAAAGACCCGTTTAACTGCTTCAAGGTGCTTTTTGGTAGGCTTAGCCTGATATCTAGCACACATGCAAACAGCGAACAAAATATCTGGTCTACTGGCTGTGAGGTACATCAGGGATCCAATCATACTACGATATTTTGTTTGGTCAACCATGATCCCTGAGTGGTCCTCATCCAGTTTAGTACGCTCTATCATGGGAGTGTCAACAGGGTCACTAGAATCAAATCCAAATTTCTTTAAAATCTCATTTGCATATTTAGATTGATTTATAAAAATGCCTCCGGGACTTTGTGACATTTGTAATCCCAAGAAAAATGACATTTGTCCCATCATTGACATTTAAAATTTAGAACCCATTTCATTTGAAAAACTGTCACACTCATTAGGGTCAGTTGAGGCAAAGATAATATCATCAACATATATTTGAGCATGAATTGAATGTTTGCCTGACTTTCTGGTGAACAATGTCGGATCAACTGCTCCTTTGCTGAATCCAGAAGATAGAAGAAACTTTGATAGCATATCATACCATGCTCTAGGAGCTTGCTTCAAACAGTAAAGGGCCTTTTTCAAGTGATAGATATGAGTAGGATGCTCTGGATTCACATCCATCTGATATACAACCATATTTTTGCTAGCAGCATTAGCCAAGAAGATTCTGATTGCCTCGATACGAGTAACAGGAGCAAATGATTCTTCAAAGTCAATACCCTCCTCTTGACAGTATCCTTTTGCAACCAATCGAGCCTTGTTCTTTAAAACATCACCATGCTCATCAAGTTTCACTTTGAAGATCCATTTTAGAGCAATGATCATAGCACAATCTGGAGCAGGTATTAATTCCCATACATCAAGACGATCAAACTCGTGAATTTCTTCTTGCATGGCATTGAACCAGCTGTCTTCATTCATGGCATTTTTCACGTCTTTTGGTTCGATCTTAGAGAGTACGAAATTGAAGAAGCACCATAAGGCATCGGTTGCAAGTTGTTTCCATGTGGATACTGGACGAGAGGGGTTTCCAATGATGTTGTCTAATGGATGATCATGTGTCCATTTTATGAGGTGTTCATGTGGTTGTTGTTGTGGAACTGAAGTAGCAGAGTCGATATCTCCTGATGAAGATGGTTCTAATGATGATTCAGGAGCAAATATGTTTTCGAATGGAGCATCTTCGGGAGTAGCAAAGGGATTAACTTCATCCAGGGTGCCAGACATAATTCCATGATGTACACTTGATGATTGAAGGTTTGTTGATGAGACGGAGTAATCAACAGCAGGCGCTTCTTGACTTAATGACATCGAAACTAAAGGGTTAACTTCATTGACAGGGCTAGAAGCAACCTCTGTTTTTGGAATTTACAGATCATTGGCATTTGGCTCATAATGTTCATCAAACATTGGATCAAACAATTTCTTTAAATCATCTTCAGATGGAGGTATATATGGAGTTGCTGGAGAGGAATTAGGTACAAGGGATGAACCAATGGGACTGTTTTGAAGTGCGGGTCGAGAACTGGATTGTCCAGGATCCATTTGACCGGTCAGCTCATCGAACGTAACGTGAATTGTTTCCATGATGTTTCGGGTTCTCTTGTTGTAGATTCGGTATCCTTTTCTGTTTGATGCATCACCCACAAATACTCCATAACCCATAATAGCACCAATATGATCGTTTCCGAATCTCACAGTTCCGATGAATTTCTCACGAAGTTCATGAGCCATGACTGGTCTCCAGTCATATGCTTGGAACAGCCTAAGTCCAGGTACCACAGAATGATTTGAACGATCTGCAGTTGAACACAGACAAGAATGGATAACTGGATAATTGGGATCCCCATGCAAGAATGGGTTCCATTTTGTTAGTAACAGTGATTGGAACACCCACATCAGAGGTAGAAACAATGGACTCATTAGAAATAGATGCAGTGCTAGTGTCCATATTTTACCTATTCAAAGTATGTTCACTTCTTAAAGGAATAGTTCTACCGGTAGGCATCCATTTTCTAGTGGGCATTGTCTTAGCAGATTGAGGGTAGAACTGATTATCTTTATGGCTAAAAGGTATCCATTGATAACCTATCTTACTAAATGTTCTTCCTGTGGGTTTCCACTGTTTTCTAACTTTCTTTCGTCTTTGCCTTTTAGCCTTCTTAGCATGATTTTCAGCATTAACAATTTTAACTGGGCATTTGACAGCATTAGACAAAACATTCACACCACATTCATGATTAGCAACAGAATTCAAGCAGACATCATTACATGGTTTGCAGAAAGTATCAGAGTTCGAATTAATTACAGTACGCCTATGGCTAATACTAGAATCAACAAGATTCGTTTTATTCAACTCAAACTTAAAGTTCCTAGGTTGGTCTTCTACTCTTTTCCAATGCACATTCTTAGCTTGCGAGGTCCTATCTTGCTTGGTATTGCCTGGAGGCTTTGACCCGCTTGCTTTAATGTCACTGATTACTCCTGTAGAGGGAATTATGGGAACATTAGTTGGTTGATCTACTTTTTGCATTCCTGAACTAGATGTGCAAGGATCTGAACTACTAGACGGCACATTAGTGTTTACTTTCTTAAAGCTGGGCATGGAATGGTTTGTATGCTTGGCACTAGGTATAGAACAAGGCATCACAGCTTTACCTTTCGCACCTAAGGATTTAGGACATGTTGCAATTAGACATTCTAGCAGTTCCTGAGATCGTTTGGCCTGAATGCAAGCAAACCTAATTTCTCTATCAAGAGGCTTATTTATGAAATCCTCTTCCACAATCTCTCGGAGACATTCTAGACTATCCTTAAGGTGAGCACAATAGTTCTGAAACACAAGTTCATTATTCCTAAGATGAGGAGGAATATATTTAACAGTCACAGTATATTTGCAGTCTGAGGATGACTTTGATGCAACATTCTCATTAAAAATAAGTGGCAGTTTCCCTTTTTCCTGACTCCTCAGATTCTCAATTTCTTTTTGTAAAGAGGTTATTTTTTCGTTGTTTTTGTCACGAGTGACTTTCATTAAATCATATAACTCTTTAAAGTGACGTTTAACCTTTTCATTTTATTCTAGAAAGCTCTCGTTTTCCTTTTGTAAAGCATTCACTAAGTTCTGAAGATGAAAAGTTTGAGAATACTGAGAATCTAAAGGAGGAGGCATTTGGGTGCCAGTCACATTGTTCTTTTCACCCTTTAATTGAGAGATTTGGGCTTTCAACTTTCTGATCGTGTTACAATGAGCTCGAATCTGTTCATCACGTTTGCTAATTTCAAAAACTGCATCAAATTCAGGAACATCCAAGGATGTCTTGATATTTGAGGTTTTAACATTTTCTTTCAGATGTTGATATTTTAATTGCAAAACAAGATGCTCAACTTTTAATTTAGAAAACTATTTTTCCAGGTTATCATGATCATCCTGTTCAACTTTATCATGCAGTTTAGAGTTAGTTTTTTCAAGCTCAATGACACGATCATGGGAGACTTTCAGAGCAACAGATAATTCATGAAATTGAGAAGCATTAATGGAACAATTTGTAGCAGTGTAAAACACATCTTGAGCAATACATTCAGAAATAAGATTCTCATTCAAGGTATGCAAGTTCTTCCTCTCAATCTCATTATATTTTAATTCTCGCTCATAGTCACTAACCTCAATAATCATCGCATCAAATTCCTTTTCCATTTCTTTAATATCTAAGTCCATCCCCTTTTTAAGACTCTCAAATTGACCTTTTAATTGTTTAAAGAAAGGCATGATCTCAGTTAAATAACATTCTTTAGTTTGCTCAAAACCCCTTTCCCCTTCAGTTATCCCAGTGGGTGTGATCCTTTTCTTACAAGTTTTCTCAAAATCAACAAATAATTGAAAGATAACATATTGACTGATTAAGGTCTTGCTTTTAGTGGCAATAGTTTTAGGAACTAAATGCATTGGTGTATTTGGAGGATACACAGTTGCGGAAGGCATTTTCCTAAGGGGAGGGGGTTTGTTACAACAAGATTCTCTGCCTTTTGCTTATCTAAATCCTTTTTCCAGAACATTTGTTCGGGTGTTAGCAACGTTTGAGCCTTAAATATGTTCAACGAAATCCAATTTTCCTTTTTGTAGTCATGAGGTCTGATAATTATGTTTTTCTCTTTACATGTACGATTGTTGAGTTTCTTATCCATTTTCTCCCTAGTGACCTCATCTGATTTCTTATCTTCCTCAGTGCACTCAGCACCACTAGGTTTCTACCTAGGTTTAAGGATTTCATTGCCATCATAGATAACATTTTGAGCAGCTTTTGCTATCTTACCATACTCTGGGTTGGATTCCTTTATAATGGGGATACTATGCTTATCGCTGAGAACTCTATGCTTCGTGATCATGTGAGCAATCTGAATGGTATTCCCTTGTACGTACAACTTATTTTCAAGCTTGTTTTTCAAGGTTTTTAGATTAGAAAAATCATTCAAAAGTTTTGATTCCCTAGCACTGAATTCTTGCTTAAGCATTTTAACATTTTCTTGAAGTTCTTGTTTTTGCTTAGCAGTTTTAGAAAGCTTTTCTTGTAAGGATTTTAACTCTTGTTTTAATACTTCTTTTCTAAACTTACCTTTTCTAATAGTTGTACGCATTTGGTCATCCATTTCCTGCTCACGGGTGGTTAACTCAAACTTAGCACGCTGTTCATAAATAGCAACTTGTTCTTTATAGGCATTCAGTTCAGAAACAACAGAATCATCATGAGCACATGCAGTGTATTCATAAAAAATATAGTCATCATTTACTGCAGAAGATGCATCATTTGGTACAGTCTCACTTTCACTTTGTTTCACATATTGATCATATGGGACAACATTGATATTACCCATATTGTCAATATCTGACTCAAAAGTTTCAGTACGTTGTACTTTGTCATGTATCTTTTGCTCATCAACATCATCGTATAGTTTTAATACCTCTGAGATGATTGATTCTTTGGATGGACTAGCTTGCTGTGGTGAGGGGACCTTTGGAGAGACCATTGGAGAAATGCTAGCCATGAAAATTGTTTGTGCAGTAGGTTCATCATCGACGTCAGAGTCGTATGCATCACAGTCTGCAACTTGAAAGGCATTCTGATGATTATGACCTATCTCCTAAATTGGCTGCTCATCTACATCTGCATCATATGTCTTGGCATTACCCTTAGCAAGAAACAACAGCTCCTCTTCATCCAACACAACTCCATTAACCTGAGCTTGCACAAGTAACATCTTGTCTTTGAAGTACTCTGCATTTTGAGGGCCTTTTGGAGAAGTGCAGTTCCTTGCTATGTGTCCATCACCACCACAGTTATAGCACTTAATTGGCTTTGCTTGTCCTTGATTTCCATTCCTTCCCCTATACTGATTTTCCCCATACCCTCCTCCTACTCCACCTCTTCTTTGTTCATATTGTCTTCCTTGAGCTGGTTGCACTGTAACCTTTCCATCTCTGACCAAAGCATGATTGTGTAGATTGGATGCAGTCCTGATTTCATTGTTAGTGTGAAGTCTGTTAGTATGTGGAGTGAAGGTTAAGTTTTGTTTAACCATAAGAGCCAGTTTATTGATAAAGTGTTCCATGACTGCATTGGCATCAGGTTGTTTGAAACTTGGATCTGAAATGACTTGAGATGCTTTGGTAGTAGTTACATCATTGGTGTAGAAGGCAGTTGAATCATTTGATGAGCTTGTCTCTCCCTGGTTGGTTTTGAACTGATCCAGAATCCTTTTTTCAAACATAGCATGCGTCTCATTCTGAAGAAGGAATGCATAGAGTTGCTCATAGTTTGTATTCTTCAATCCTTTTGTTAGCTTCACAGATGTGACAAACTTGTGCCATTCAGGATTCATGTTGTTCACAAATTTTGAGTTCAGCTGAATGTTTGGCTTGGTCATTTTGATGTTCCTCGTGTCATTCACAAGCTTATGGAATCTCACGTAGTACTCATAGACACTCTCATCTGGTTTCATCTTGAAGTGTTCAAATTCATCATACAGTTGTGATTCTCTGTCTTCTATAGTTAATTCAGTACCTGAGAGAAGCATCTTGACATTATCCCAAACTGCCTTTGCTTCAGTATTGTGATTGATCAGCTTGTAGATGTCTTTTGGAAGACACTGTAGTATGATGTTTGAGGCCCTGATATCAGCATCGAACCTCTTTTTCTCCTTATCATTGAGCTCATCATACGTCTTTGGTCTATCTCTTCCATAGATCATTGTTCCATCTGCAGCTGTATCAATTAAGTCTCTTGTAGTCTCAATCTGATAAGGTCCTTCATCAATAGACTTGAGAATGTTGACTCCGTTTTCCTTTCCAAGACAGTACAATTTGATTCGTTGTGCCCAAGAGTCGTAGTCAGTTCTGTCAAGCATAGGTGGACGAGTATCTGAACCAGCTGCTTGAACATCCTCAGCAATAGTGGAGATGATTGTAGGTATGTTGGTAGACATGTTAACAGATTACACGGGATTTTAAAACTCTATGATCAAACCGGGAAATAGATTCTTTCACGGGATTTTACTAAATCAAGAGAAAACCGTATGACAACCAAAAGTTCACCCAAGTCGCTAAGAAACCTTGAACCAAGTCACTAAGCACCAAGTTGCTAAGTATTCTGAAATCAAGTCGCTAAGCCCCAAGTCGCTACAAATTTTGACAGCAAGTCGCTAAGCACCAAGTCGCTAAGTCATCAAGTCGCTAAATAGCAACTCGCTAAGGTTCAAGTCGCTAACACCAAGTCGCTAAGAAAACTTAAGTACAAGTCGCTAACAAAATTGAAAGCAAATCGCTACCTTCACCAAGTCGCTACCCGTAGTGGAGAATCCACTAAGTGTACTGTTTGTCGGCTTGTCTCAATAGACAAGTCGCTAGGACCAAGTCGCTACCAAAAACCACTATAACTTGCTACCTTTTACTGAAGCAAGTCGCTACGATGAATATCACAACGAGAACCAAGCCGCTACCAAGAAAAACTTCAAAAACAAACTTTTCAATCCAAAACAAGCTCAACCACAGTGATTCAAGCTTACCAAATCAAAACCCAAGCACATACAATGATCCTAAATACAAAAGTACACTCAAAATTCAAACTTTAACACTAGAGATGATTCAAATGATGCAAAAACTACTAAACTCTTTCAAACTCAAAAACCATCTAAAAACCACTAGAAATCCAAGGATATGTAAGAGATGATCTAACCTTGGCTCTTGTTAGCCTTAATAGTTTTTATTGGAAGTGATGGTCATTCACATTTAGGAACTTTGTAACGTGTGTTAGATATCGTACTAGAATAGTCAACGGGCTCGTGGATTGGGCTAAGCTAATTGGTTATTAGTTTAGTTAAGCTAGCATTGTATAAGTTCATGTAACCCAATCCATGTCCAAGCCCATATACGGCCCATGGCCAAGCCTTAGGGCATCCTTTGTCTTGTACTATAAATACCCCTCAAGTATCTCATTTGAGGGGTGTACTTGAGTGTGTTTTGTGTATGTTTTCTTTATGAAATAGTGTTTCATCTTCTACTCTTTGTCTCTCTAAAATACACATATCTTCATTCAAGTCACCACTTTCTAACCTGCATCTTTCTTATACGCATAACATACATCTGTTTGTTATACGTGTTTGTGTTGGGTTTGCTTAACGTAGTGATAAGGTATATGTGATAAAAGGGGCTTTACAATTGGTATCAATCGCCTAACAATGGTTTAGGAGTGTTTGTGTTTGTTTTGAAGCTTGGTACTATACGCGTAAGCTCTCGTCTTACATATTTGCCACGCTTAAAGCTTTAATTTTTGCACTTAAAAATTCAAGATTCTTGTGGTTTAATGTTTATTTGGTGCTAAAGTTTCAGTTTTTTGCAAAAAGTTCGAAGCTTTACGTGTTTTTCGTCATTTTTCAACTCGTGTTTGGTTCATTGGTCATTTCTACTCGTAACTTATCTAAGCACTTTGGGTGAAAAATGTCAACATTTTTGGGTTATTCGAGTGTTTTTAAGGCTATCTGTGCAAGAGAAATCGTTTGAATCTCTGGAAAATTTTTACGCGTAGGTCAAAACCCTAGTTCTACGCATAAGAAAAGTCAACTTCCTTTGTCTACGCATAACTTTCTACGCATAAGTTTTTGGTGCAGATTCTTCGAGCTTCAACGATTACTCAGTGCTTCCATCACTTGGATAAGTTTGTGGAATACTTCGACTTTGGATATCCCTTACACTGTGACAGTGTAAAGGATTTTTGGGCAAAACCCTAATCTTACGCATAAGCTTAGACTTACGCGTAGAACACTTTACGCTTAAGTATTTTCTTACGCCTAAGCTTCTCTTACGCATAACTAAATCTTACGCATAAGTTTTTCTACGCCTAACTTTAAACTTACGCATAACTATTTCCTACGCCTAAGGAATCCTACGCCTAAGCCATCCTACTCGTAACCATATCCTACTCGTAACTTCTGTTGTCTACGCCTAAGCTCTTTCTACGCATAAAGGTTTAAAATAAAAATTAAAAAAAAAAACAAATTTTGGTTTAAACGTTCAAAATTTTTTTGGCGGGAAAACTTGAGTAAAATTTAAATTTTTGAGGAGTCTAAACGTTCAATTTTTACGCGAGATTCAAATTTTGGTTTAACTGTGAAAATTTTGGTCAAAAATTCAAATTTTTGGGCCTAAATTTAAAATTTCCGGGTCAAATTTGGCGTCAAAATTGGCATAACTCAAAATTTTCATACGACCTTAGAATTGATTTTTATTGTGAATTTCAAATTTTGGGAGAAAATATTTTTACGCCTAAGAACCAAGGTTACGAGTACGACTTTCAGAAAAACCTCAACCGAGCTTAATCTTCATCAACCACAACTCCTTTATCGTTGAATCGATCCTACATCAACTTTATCAGATCATACCTTCATCAATGGCAACTCAACAAGACATTCATACAGCCGGTGCCGAAAACCGTCCTCCTATGTTGGCAAAAGGTGGTTATCTTCAATGGACAAGTCGTATGTTTCGTTACATAAAGACCAAACCTAATGGGAAACTCATGATTCAATCCATTCAGAATGGACCCTTCAAGCCTCGACAAGTCCATGTCCCTGGAAATGCTGATGCAACACCTCCCATCCCACCATCCTCTCGTCTTCAAAATGAATCAGAATACACTGAAGAGGATCAGAAGCAAGTCGATGCAGATGACATGGCAATTCATATTATCCAACTGGGTTTACCAATAGACATCTTTGCTGCTGTAGACAGCTGTGAAACTGCTTTCGATATGTGGGAACGTGTTAGACGGCTTTGTCATGGAACAGAAATTGGTCAACAAGACATGGAAAACAAGCTACTAACTGAATGGGAAAAGTTCACTTCAACTCCAGGAGAATCCATTGCATCCTACTATGGAAGGTTTTGCACTTTGATGAATGAGCTTATCAGAAACAAGTTGACACCCAGAACTATCGTTCAAAACATCAAGTTCCTGAACAATCTTCCAGAAGAATGGGGATGATATGTCACTATTGTTAACCAAACAAAAGACCTACATCAGGTGAACTTTGATCAACTAAACGATTTTCTGAAACAAAACCAATCTGAAGCGAATGAAGTAAGGAAAGAAATATTGGCAAAGAATCATGATCCATTGGCACTAATTGCAAAGACTCAAACTCCAGTGAATAGACAACAACAAGCTTCATCATTCCACTAACAACAACTTGCAGCAATACATTCCACAACCACAAGCTGTTATCCCTCAACAACAATTCTATCCACCAGAACAACAAATCATTCAACAACAACAGTATCCCCAATACCAGGAACAAGGAATCACTGATCCTGAAACTGAACAAGAAAATGCTTTGCTACAGGTATTTTCTTTATTGGATAAAGCATTTAGCAGTCGCATGGGTAATCAGGCGGTTCCGTACCAGGGTAATCAGTTGGGTCTGAATGTTGGAAATCAGATGGGACAGAATGTTGGGAATAGAGCAGTGGGTAATCAAAATGGGAATGTTGCAGCTCCAGTCGTTGGGAATTATGGAAATATGAATCAGGGTAATCAGGTTACGTGTTATAACTGTCAAGGAGTGGGTCACATGGCAAGGAATTGTCCTACCAAGCCGAAAAAGAAGGATCTTGTGTATCTTCAGAAAGCTATCATGTTGGTACAAAAGGAAAACGCAGGACTTCAGTTGAGTGCTAAGGAACATGACTTTATGGCTATTATGGATGATTTGGAAGACCGAGAGGACATCAATGCAAACTGCAACTTCATGGCAAATCTTCAGGAAGCTTCGTACGACACTGACTCTGACGCACCTCCTGTCTATGACGCCAATGCAGTATCTAAGGTACCAATCATTGATCCATGCTATAACAATGTCATATGTGATGTGTTTACTCATGACAAACAGCATTCTGTGATGCCAGCACCTACTTATGATACATACCTGGACAATCCGAGTTGTAGCAATACTAACTCTGAAACTCCAGATGTGGATCCTAGTGGAGGCTTTGTGGCACAAAATACTGAGAATGATGAGGAAACACGTGCTTATTTTGAATCATTAATCAATAACTGTGGCATTGAAATTGAGAAAGTTAGTAAGGTCAATCGCGAAGTTAAGGTCGCGAATGTTAAATTGACCACTGAGCTTGAGAGTTACAAAGAGAACGCCAGAGCCTATGAATTTCATACAAACAAAATATCAGAATTAGAAATTGGTTACCGAGATTCTGTTTTAAGAGAAAAACAATTGCAAATCAAGTATGATACACTTGATGTGAATCTGAACTTGAAAATAAAAATTTTAAACAAGGAAATTTCTGAACTAAATGACCAACTTTCTAAACAAAAAACACTGTTTTCTGATCTTGAAAAAGAGAAGAAACAGTTGATTGCTGATTTTTCAAAACGAGAAGATTCTCTTCTTGATGAAATTCTGGATAAAAATGAAACTATCAAAAAATTGGATAATTTACTTCTTACAACGGGTCAGTCCGCTAAAACAAACAAGATGCTTTCTAATCAAGTAAATCCGATTTTTCATACTACACATAAAATGGCTCTTGGTAACTCACCTCCTTGTTTCCTCAAGAAAGCTCAGAAACAACGGAATGTGTTGAACAATGGAAAACCTTTGCATGAACCCATAATTGTGCATGACTCTCTTGAAACGTTGGAACTATCTGAGGAGAGAAGATCAAGAATGAAACAAAAACATCCGGAAATCAAACCAATTGATTATAACAAATGGAACAAAATTAATGGTATTTCGTTTGTTTCTCATAAAGAAAAATCAACGTTTTCCACCACACCAAGTGTTTCAAACAAAGTGTCAACACCAGTTTCAAAATCAGTTTCAAAACCAGTTGTTGTTTCCACATCTCTTTCGAACATTGAACAAATGTCTTCAAACAATCCTTTTAACACAAGTGATGCGCGAAGTATTTTAGAAAATGTGAAAACTAGAATTGGGATACTTCAAGAGACTGTCAAATCTAAAACCAATATTACAACTAACATCTGGTTTACTCGTCATGATGACGAAACAAAAGAGTTTTTTGTAACCCAAATTGACCCTCAGCTGAATGCCATCAGTGCAAGGGTAATTCATTTTGAACAAGCAATTTTAAAAGAAACAGTTGACTTTGTCAAGGACCATAAATCCCTGGTAAAGCAAGCTAATGAAAGTGTGATAAGGTTTTAAAAGGTACCTTTTTAAGGGGTCATTTAAGCCCTTATTCGATCACTTCTGTATCCGTTATTGCTTAATATCGTTCCTTTTCACTTTTTAGGTCTCTTGAAGGCAAAATGCTGGAATGATGCTTATTTGGACGAAAAGGCGCGAATATACGAAGAAAATGGCCAAAGTCAGAATCGAGACACTCACAGCTGCTGAAACATAAGGCGACGGCGTCACTGCATATCTGCGACGCCGTCGGGAAGGAATTTTGCGACGGGTCAGAAGCGAAATTGCATGTTTTCAAGGGACGACGTCAGGTTCTAAAGGAGTAGGCCGTCGTTACTCAGACGGCCTAGATGCAGCCAAGACGGCGTCAGAGCTGAAGGGGACGGCGTCACAGTCATAAGGTGACGCCGTCGCAAGGTTTACGTGGCCAAGACGAAACCCTAATGACGGCGACACGACGGCGTCACGAAACATAAGGTGACGCCGTCGCAGATGTAATCTTATATATAGAATCCGAATTTTTCAGTTTTGTGTGTAGTCTTTTGGAGTAAAAACCTAAAACCGAACCAAGGCTTTCTTGTGCAGTATTTTAGGGTTCTAAACCCTATTATACATCAAGATAAGTATTTACTTCATTAATTTAATTATGTCTTTGATTATTTGTGTGTATGCTTGCATGTTCTCCATGTCCGGCTAATTTATTTGTGTGTTTGCTTAGGGAATATGAAACTTAATTATTGAATATTGATTGGTTGATACTTATCTTAGTTGACTAATGATCTAGAGTGCGCTAGATTATTCGTTGTGTACTTAATGCTTGACTTTTCTTTGTGAACTTTAGAATATAATTATCTAGGTAATTGTAGGATAAAGTATTCAAGGACAACCGTAGAGTAGGCGTCTATAAATCACTAGAGGATTTGTAAACAAGACCCTTTGGTAAATTCAAAGAGTTAGGGAAACAAGCACGCCCTATAGCCTTAGAATCACAACGCAACTAGGAATAAGGACGTGACAAATCAACCATCAATAGGAGATAATTAAGGAGTAGTAAAACCTAAGTAAACACATCTTTAAACTATCATACGAGTACAAATCAATTAGACATAGACTATCACAACCTTAGCTTAGATAATTAGATAATAGTAGAGTAATCGGTAGCAATACCAACCCCCCAAATCCAATACCCGAGATTCGTACCTTTTCAATTTCTAAAAAAATATAAAAAGGTAAAAAAAATAATCTTCCTCAACCTCAACCTTAGCGTAGTAACTTCTCACTAGCATTCCTATTCCCCTAGAGAACGATATCAATACCCGTGGCTTACCCTAATTACTACACTACAACGATTAGGTTCACTGCCTAGGGTGTTATAAAACTTGCTCGAAGAAAAGGAAGTTTCCTTGACCCCGAACGACGCGTGTAGCGTTATCAAGTTTTTGGCGCCGCTGCCGGGGAATAGAATAGCTAGTTAGTAGTCCACCTCGTTTAGGTTTCTTTGCTTGATTCCTATCAAGTAAATTTTTTCTCATTTTTTAGCTTTCTCTTAGTCTATCCCCCTTCTTCGTGACCTTTGTTCGTAACACCCATCACTTTTCACCATGGAAGGTGACAACCAACCACCACTCATCAACCCACCACCAAACGACCCGCCAAGAGCCCGTACTCTTGGTGAGTACTCGAGACCAAACCACCTAGGTTATAGGAACACCATTGAGCTTCCCGACCAAGCCCAAACTACGGCCCTGCGATCCGACACCATCCGGTTGGTGCAAAACGGATGTGCATTCCATGGACTTCGTTCCGAAGATCCAAATCAGCATCTGAGGGATTTCCTCAAAATTGTCGATTCCATCGACCTTGATGCTACTACTCGGGAGACCACGCGCTTGCGTCTCTTCCAATTCTCTCTACGGGACCAAGCTAGTAATTGGCTTGAGCGACTTCCCGCCGGCTCCATCTCAAGTTGGGATGATCTTACTTCTCGCTTCCTTGCTCAATTTTTCCCACCGGGGAGAACCACTAAGCTTAGGAATGACATCTTGATGTTCCAACAACGTCAAGGTGAATCTCTCTACGAAGCATGGACCCGATTCAAGGACTTACTTCATAAAGTCCCTCATCACGGCATTGATCTTTGGCTCCAAGTCCAAATCTTTTATGATCATGTCAACTTTCCCACTAAGCGATCCATTGACCAAGCGGCCGGTGGAAAACTTAGTGATCTCACCGCGGAAGAATCATGGGAAATAATAGAGGACCTTGCCCTCTACGACAACGAAAGTTGGGATGACCCCCGTGAACTTCCCAAAACCATCAAGGCAATCTCCTTGCCTTCCATCAACTCACAACCTCCCGACCGTAGGATGATCGAACTTGAAGATCAAGTCAAATTCCTCATGAGTTCCTACGAGAATCCTAAGTCCTCGCGCCATATAAACAAAGTTTCCTCTTCGTGCGAGCCGTTTTGTGATCCTCATAACACGCGCACTAGCACCCTATCCCCCGAACATGCTTCCGTTGAATACGCATCCTCGCGTAATAATGGAACGGGAGGAAGATTCCCTACAACGCCCGGACCTAGGAATTTCAATGAAACCCGGGAGGCATGGAAAAACAAGCCCGACTTTTACTGGGGACAAACCAAAGAATTCACCTCCAATGATTTTTCGTGGCCCCCACCTAACGGTCCTAACCAACAGAGTATCGAAGGGATGTTGCAAAACATAGTTGCGTCCCAAGAAACCCAAATGGCTAAGCTCTCGGACCGCTTTAACCATCAACAAGCCGAGATGGATAGGAAGATAGACAACCTGTTGAAAGCCATAAATAGTGATAGGAAGGTTAGTGCTATCTCGACTCCCGAGCCTCCAGGTGTAGAAATTAAGGATCCAAGCAAGCTTATTAAGCACGTCCAATTCGTCAATGCCATCGCCTTAGTGGAACCGGATGAAACCGATGACGAAGAAGACCAAACATTTGTTGATGATGAAACACCCGAGGAAGAAGATGAAGTAGACAATGACTATTTCAACAAATTTCCTACGGAAGAAGAATTATCCCGCCACCCTCACTTAGTGCGTGACCTCCGTCACATGTATGTTAGGAAAAGCCCTAGAATCAAGTTTGGGAACCCTTGGAATCTTAACATACCATGTTGCATAGGACACCTTTTTGTGGCAAAGGCTTACATTGATCGTAAATCCCCAATTAACATAATGACTAGCACCTATTACAATTGGATAATGAAGAAGCCTATCCCAACTAGGCAAGACCTCGATAATCCTAGTGATAAGTGTAATTTTCTTGGTAGAGTTAAGGGATTGCCCGTCTATGTAGGTAGTTTCACATTCCCTACGGACTTCATAATTGTGGAAGATATTAGCACGGCCATAGACCCTAGCTTGTCCCACGTTATTCTAGGAAAACCTTTCGTAGAAAGCACCGGGATGACCTATGACCCATCGTTAGGAGTAGTGCGATTCAAGGATGAGACCGACGACGTAGCATACCAAATGCCGTTTAAGATTGAAAAGTTTTCATCTCCAATGATGAAAAGGAACTTAAACTGTCGGTCTATTACAGGAATGATGAGGATAGGGAAAAGGGAGTAGATTATGTTATGGCTAAGCTTTTCGGGTTCTATAAAGATTGTTTGAATTTAGGACCGAAATATAGGACCGAGTGGGGAGAGGGTGAACTCTTAGAAGGGAGTATCATGGGACACTTCTACAACATGGAACCCCCCGATAGAGACCGTCAAGAGGGCGGTGATGCAAAAACGTAGGAGTAGGACTACGAGTCTAGCTACAAGACTCTTAAATAAAGAAAAGCGCTTCGTGGGAGGCAACCCATGCTTAATTGTTTGCTTGTTAGAGTCATATATCTTTTATTAATTGTTGGTCCTCATGTTTGAATTTGTAAAAATGCTTTATTTTGTTTTTAACCTCGTCTTAATTACATATAAAGGTATTTTACATAAAGGATAAGTGTAGGGAGGATTACACACGTTTTCATAAGAAACGTGAACATGAGAATAACAATTAACTAAAAGATATATATGTTTGTTTGTTCGAGTCAAATGCTTGTATCGAGTCATAATGGATGTTTTTGCAGAAATTTTTCCAGATTCTAAAGATGTAAATTTTCCAGAATTTTTTCCAGAAAATCGCAGACCAGTTTTTGTCAGGATAACCTGACGGCGTCAGGATTGCAACCTGACGGCGTCAGGAAGGAATAAAAACATCAGCTTACTTTTTCTCGTTTTCTGAGCTACTTGTAAAATTTTGGAATTTTCCAGATCTTAACTTTCAAAACAAATTCTGTAAACATCCATTCCACAAGCATTATATCCTAGTTTAAATCGAGTCTTGTGTATATTATTACCGCCGATTTTACGCGAAGGTTTCGTTTGTTTTCTTTTAGTGTGCAGGTTTAGTTTGTCAAGAAGAAGTTACACAAGTTTGGAAGGAGCCTTTCACGCAAAAAACTCTTCTTGGAAAAGATTTAACCACCACTTTTCACGGATCCTACCGAGCTAATCAGGGGAGTATTAGTTTCTTTCGTTTTTAATTACCTTCTATTATCATAACTTTGATACTTTCGGGGAACATTGGGGACAATGTTCAGTTTAAGTGTAGGGAGGGAAAATAAAACGGGAACTTTGAAACTATGCTTATCCTTGACTGTTTGCTTTGTCCAAGTGTATTTGTGTAATAAACCATGAGAAAATGTAGGTTAGGGTAATTTTAGCCAAATTTAAAATTTTTTTCATGACGTATAAGAGTGGGCCATTAGTCTTAACAAAAGCGTCTCATGGATAGGAAGTTGCATGACTAGCACAAAAACCCTTTACCACCTAAATTCCACCCAAAATGTGAGGATCGCCCTTAGATTAGTAGGAATTAAAGCATTCATCTTTAATGCTTAGAGTGTGAACCGGTAGTATATTAGATTCTAGAACTTGTTTTGTGATGCATTCCGAGATCGCTAGTGAGACTACACTTGTGTAGTTAGGAATAACTAAATGATAAGAGGCATTAGGATAAACCATTGTTTGATACCTGTAATATAATTACTTCTTCCACCTCGGTTGAGTAATTCCCCCACACCCTTTGCGCTGTACTCATCTTTAGTACACGATACCCCTAGTTAACCCCTCAGAGCCTATCCTTTTCGCGGTTCTCGTGATGCTTCGGTTTTTCCGGAATATCAATGAAGAGCATTGTTTACACCCCACCCCCTAATATACACCCAAATCGCCTTAGCCTACCTTTATTGCACTCACTTTTAGTGCAAATTTATGTTATCACCCAAAACCCTTAGTTCAATTATCTGGTTGCTTGCATGAGTTGCTAAGTCGAGTCATATCCTTTGTATACAGTTTTGGGATGATTGGGATTCATTGGAAAAGTTAAAGTTTATGAAACATAGGGAAGAGAACGTTAAACTCAAATTCCCTTTGTTTGCATAATAATGTACTCCAAGTGTTTTGATCTTTTCAATTCGGGTCAAATTAGTGTTAGAGTAATAAAAACTCAAGTTTAGGGATGTGTCTATAAATCCCTATCATTTTGATGTACCGTAGAGGATGGTAGAGTAAAAGTGTATGATTAAAAAAAAAAAAAAAAAAAAAAAAAAAAAAAACATACGGGCTACCATCCTACATCTATCTTTTAAATTATGTTTGTTTATTTTCGTTGCCTAGAGTTTTAGAGTGTCGAGTCTTGGCTTAGCAACGCCATTCTTCGTATACTTGCAACATAGAGATTTTTGACTATCCACCACTAAATAGCCTATCCCACCAAACCCTTCATTTCCCTACCGTAAGCCTAACATTACAACCCTTTAAAAGACCTCTTTGATAGTCTTTCCTAGGTGCTTACGCCAAAGCGACGGAGGTTTGATCTATTCTCAAGCCTATGGTAATCTATGTACTAGGACCGGTTAATGAGTGTTTATCTTCCATTTCCGATTTGTTATATTTCATATATACACCCGAGAGAGATGTGAGTATCCAAACACCCCATGTGAGGTGCTAGTATGTAATTTCCGTGCTTGTTATGACTTTTGCGGGGCTTATATGTGTTGTGGACCGTTTTGAATGAATGCTTCATGACCCCTAACTTATAAATTAATTGGCTAAAAGCACATTTGCTTGAGGACAAGCAAATACCAAGTGTAGGGATATTTGATAAGGTTTTAAAAGGTACCTTTTTAAGGGGTCATTTAAGCCCTTATTCGATCACTTCTGTATCCGTTATTGCTTAATATCGTTCCTTTTCACTTTTTAGGTCTCTTGAAGGCAAAATGCTGGAATGATGCTTATTTGGACGAAAAGGCGCGAATATACGAAGAAAATGGCCAAAGTCAGAATCGAGACACTCAAAGCTGCTGAAACATAAGGCGACGGCGTCACTGCATATCTGCGACGCCGTCGGGAAGGAATTTTGCGACGGGTCAGAAGCGAAATTGCATGTTTTCAAGGGACGACGTCAGGTTCTAAAGGAGTAGGCCGTCGTTACTCAGACGGCCTAGATGCAGCCAAGACGGCGTCAGAGCTGAAGGGGACGGCGTCACAGTCATAAGGTGACGCCGTCGCAAGGTTTACGTGGCCAAGACGAAACCCTAATGACGGCGACACGACGGCGTCACGAAACATAAGGTGACGCCGTCGCAGATGTAATCTTATATATAGAATCCGAATTTTTCAGTTTTGTGTGTAGTCTTTTGGAGTAAAAACCTAAAACCGAACCAAGGCTTTCTTGTGCAGTATTTTAGGGTTCTAAACCCTATTATACATCAAGATAAGTATTTACTTCATTAATTTAATTATGTCTTTGATTATTTGTGTGTATGCTTGCATGTTCTCCATGTCCGGCTAATTTATTTGTATGTTTGCTTAGGGAATATGAAACTTAATTATTGAATATTGATTGGTTGATACTTATCTTAGTTGACTAATGATCTAGAGTGCGCTAGATTATTCGTTGTGTACTTAATGCTTGACTTTTCTTTGTGAACTTTAGAATATAATTATCTAGGTAATTGTAGGATAAAGTATTCAAGGACAACCGTAGAGTAGGCGTCTATAAATCACTAGAGGATTTGTAAACAAGACCCTTTGGTAAATTCAAAGAGTTAGGGAAACAAGCACGCCCTATAGCCTTAGAATCACAACGCAACTAGGAATAAGGACGTGACAAATCAACCATCAATAGGAGATAATTAAGGAGTAGTAAAACCTAAGTAAACACATCTTTAAACTATCATACGAGTACAAATCAATTAGACATAGACTATCACAACCTTAGCTTAGATAATTAGATAATAGTAGAGTAATCGGTAGCAATACCAACCCCCCAAATCCAATACCCGAGATTCGTACCTTTTCAATTTCTAAAAAAATATAAAAAGGTAAAAAAAATAATCTTCCTCAACCTCAACCTTAGCGTAGTAACTTCTCACTAGCATTCCTATTCCCCTAGAGAACGATATCAATACCCGTGGCTTACCCTAATTACTACACTACAACGATTAGGTTCACTGCCTAGGGTGTTATAAAACTTGCTCGAAGAAAAGGAAGTTTCCTTGACCCCGAACGACGCGTGTAGCGTTATCAAAGTGTTGAACACATCAAAGTTTTGGAAAAACTAAATGATTCTCTCTTCGAAGATGTCATGACTACTGATATTATGTCCATCATTTTACAAACATATTCTGTTGAAGATCATGAAAGACTCCAGTCTGAGACCTCCGCAATTGTTTCAAAATATGAAAAAGCTCTTGAAAAACTTGAAAAAGAAAACGTGTCCTATTTTAAACAGCTTGATCGAAAAACCGAGGAATGCAAGTATGACAAACTGTCATATGAGCGTGCCTACAAGGATATGCAAGAGCAAAATGATCTTTTGAGGGCTCAGCTGGACAGACTAAAAGGAAAGGCAGTGGATACTAAGATTGCAAAACCATTGACTAAGGAGAAGGAAAATGTGATCAAACAGGTTTTCAAACCAAAAATGTCTATTTCTATGCTTCCTCCAAAAGTCAATGAGAAAAAAGATTTGTCAAAACCAGTCACTCCACCTGCCTTGCAAAAGCAAAATGAAAAGATTGTTGAAAAAGGAAAAGCAGTTGCTGAAACACCAAAAGTGATTACACCTGGCATTTCTAGGAATAGTACACGGAATGTGACCAAAAATCCAGTTAAAGAATCTGTCGGTTCTAACGACATGTTCAACAATCACTATCTAGAATAAGCTAGGAAAAAGGCACAGACTCGAAAAGATGGAATTCTTGGTGCCACATCTAGGGTGATGAATTCTACAAGATTTCAAGGCACTACTAGGAGTTGTAAACCATTACCTAGGAACACTCTACAAAAGACTAGGGATTGGCTTGCATCTAAGAGTAGTTGCGCAAAAGAAAATGCTATGCCCTTAGAAAACAACACTAGGAATTCTAGGTCCTTTTCGAACAAGAATCAATTTCCAAAAGACTGTAGTGACAAAGTTAAACCTGCTGTCTTAAACAAGAATATTGAATTTGTCTGTACTACATGTAAAAAATGTGTCTTTTCAGCTAATCATGATGCATGTGTCTCACAATATCTCAAGAAAGATAATTATCGTGCCAAGGCACAATCCACTAAGACACCAAATAGAAACAAGCCCGTTGATAAAAAGACAAACAAAAAGACACCTAATAGGACGATCTCTTCAGGACGTAGTTTTTCCAAAAATGAGTCTTCCGCTGCATCTGATAAGAAAACAACTCCTAGATCTTACCGTAGGTGGATACCCACGGGCAAAGTTTTCAACAAAGTAGGTCTTAGGTGGATTCCCACAGGAAAGATTTTTGATACTTGCTCCAAGACAAATAATAGTGAAACTCATCAAGTTAAGGAAGTAACAACCACTACAACCGTTGATAGTGATCACCCTCGCCGTGAGGAAACATCTACTTCTAACACTGTTATTTGTGAAAATTATTCTTCTGTGGATGCAGGTACTTGTAAAAGTGTTGAAGGTTCATATACCCCGTGTGGTAAAGATGAACTTTATGCCAATTTCGCATGTGGAAATCCTTTTCTAGTTCCACTCTTATCTCCACTTTTACTTGTCCCAACTTAATTTCTCTTTCTTCAAATCTTCTTTGTAAATATTTTTGAAAAACAAAATACAAAATTTGAAAAACCAACAAAAGCAAAATATACAAATATAAAACTTTCAAAAAATACAAAAACAATTTAAAATTAAAAAATCCAAAAATATTCTTCTACGACATTTCTCTTGAATAATCGATATTCTGTACATCTCTAGAAATGTCATTCAACAATGATACAGGCATGTACAGATGCTTGAGCGAGAGTTCTTTAATAGTTTTCTAAAACATGTCGTTTCTCAAAATTTCTTCATAAAATGGCTTTTGTATACTTCAGTACGAAACCCGGACAAAAATGATGACTTTTGATTATTGTTCAAATCAAAACTCGTGCTTTTAAAGAAAAATCCCTAGTGTACGCTTCAGTGCACTACATTTAAAAATGGTGAGAAATCATCATCATCTTGAGCACCTTTTCAAGATTGTTCAAAAAGAGTTTTCAAAATCTTTCAAAATATTTTGTGCTCAAGATAACTCCCTCTAAAACCCTTTAATTGATTATGCTTTATTAAAGGGGGAGTATAAAACCAAAATGTTCCATATTCATGCTTAAATCAAATCCGTTTGTCTCCCTTAAGATTCTAAAATATTGTTTAATCCGTTGATATAAAAAATATCACAAATATGCTATTTTTGAGGGGGAGGAGACGTGATTAAAATGTGATCAAAAAGTTTAATGATCGTTGTTTGATTCTCAAAAGAGCTCGACTCAGTTGAAACCAATGAATTGACGAGGAATCATGTACCATTTCGAGAAACTTTCTATGGACTTGACCAGGACGGGTAATAATTTCAAGCTAGTTCTCTAGTGATGTAAACGTGTCTCGAATCGGTCTAGCTCATTTAAACTCAATCAATTCAAAAAGTGTGAACTCTACCCTCTATGTGCAGATTTCTGTCAAAACTTATAAGCACATGTGAAGGGGGAGTGTTTCTGAAAATATAAAACTCACGGAGTATTTCAAACATGTTTTCTATCATAAACACTCTAAGAGATTTTAGAGAAAATTGGTTTTATGGCAACAATAGGATAGTCATGGAGTTATAAGGTGACTAAGGATAGGTAAATTCGTCCTATGATCCGCCAGAGCCGGAGGGATCTACCCAAGGACATCACCAATAGTTAAGAACTAGAAGTCCTTAGGTATGATTGAAAAAAGGAGCAATGTTAGAAAGGAGAAAGAAGGGGTTGAATAATTAAAAAGAAAAGTAAAAGAAAGGGTGAAAAGAAATAGCCCTCCATAATCAACCTTAGGGCCGAAACCGGGTTCAATACATATGCTACTGGATGTCACTAGATGACACTGGTATTGAAGACAAACACGTCATGGACCCAGTGACGCACTGCACCTAACCTTCTAGCCACCCAATTCCTCTTAAAAGGATTTGTTTCATTCTTACTGGGAACCCTACATAATCTATCGACTTTCTCTTAGAGATAGTTGATATTGAAGAAGGAGACCCTCTCCCTAGTCTCCGCTCAGGAAAACCAAAATGCACTAATTGAGTCTAGAGCCACGAGATTCATCAAAAGATCTCATAGGAACACTTGACATGACATCGCTTGCTATTCATCAATAAGGACACAAGTGATATATTCTAGAGTCCTACGCAGGTCTTAGAAATCTGCCAGAATATCTATGAGAAGTTTTACATCTGTGATCTTCAGTGATTGAATGGAAACTCCTGCCAGGGTCAACATCAAGCAGCCCTGACAGCAGGTCACTTCGGTAACTCCCCGTGGATTACGCTTAGTGTGTCTCAAACGGTCTACAGTCGTGGAGTGATGCTTCGGTGTACTTCAGCGACTCATCTGAACTGTAGATGTTCTTCGGTATATCGCGTTATCTCACTTGTGGGACTCCAGTTCAGGAACGGCCTTTGTGAGAATTAGAGACGTATTTTCACACTATGCTGTTAACACCCTCGAAATTCAAACTTGTAAGTGCTGGAATCCGCTTATTACTAACTTGTTTTATGTTTTCTTCTTATGGAAGCTCCGAAGTGGATTCATCGTGCAGACTCTCCACATGCTCATACCAACAACACATGAAAGTTCTCATCAAAATCAAAGGCAACACATAGTTAAAGAAGATTCTTCGTCAATGTCAAAGAATCAACAAAGTTTAAAGACTCGAGAACTACATCATTGGTAACCAAAAGACAAATAGAAGTGTGAGCATGGTGGAGAATGACGCGGAGACACCTAACCAACGAAGTTGACAACGGTAGACAACCCCATTAACTGATCACAAAGCATGAAAGAACAAAGAATCAAGACTATTCTATATCTACACCCGAAGTTCAAGCTCAAGGAAAGTAAAGATCTTATCAAGTGGAGCATCTTTTGAATGACCACCCCTTAGGGGGAGATTGTTAGCCTTAATAGTTTTTATTGGAAGTGATGGTCATTCACATTTAGGAACTTTGTAACGTGTGTTAGATATCGTACTAGAATAGTCAACGGGCTCGTAGATTGGGCTAAGCTAATTGGTTATTAGTTTAGTTAAGCTAGCATTGTATAAGTTCATGTAACCCAATCCATGTCCAAGCCCATATACGGCCCATGGCCAAGCCTTAGGGCATCCTTTGTCTTGTACTATAAATACCCCTCAAGTATCTCATTTGAGGGGTGTGCTTGAGTGTGTTTTGTGTGTGTTTTCTTTATGAAATAGTGTTTCATCTTCTACTCTTTGTCTCTCTAAAATACACATATCTTCATTCAAGTCACCACTTTCTAACCTTCATCTTTCTTATACGCATAACATACATCTGTTTGTTATACGTGTTTGTGTTGGGCTTGCTTAACGTAGTGATAAGGTATATGTGATAAAAGGGGCTTTACAGCTCTTGATACCATTTGTAACATATTGGATTTCACATACACATCATAACACAAACATAAGTAGGCGTATACTATGGTTTTAGAGAGAGAAAGTTAGAGGTTTGGGAACTTTAGTGAGAGAAAGAAAAATATTATTATGAGCTCCAACCCTCTACCTTGGAAGGTAGAGAGTATTTATAGTACTTACATAAATCGCCACCTACGGGCTGTGGATCAGGCATACAGTGGGTAAAGACCCGTCCGTCCTCCACGGTGTTACTTAACTAAATACTACTTAACTTGTAATAATCTATGACTACGAGCTTTCTAATGATTACATATACTTGAGGTGACCGAATCTTTAATAACTGGATTTACTAAATCCTAACAACCCTTAAATCTGCAGGAGTGATGGTGACTTGTTTGTTGTTAAGCGTCACCGTCACAGCACTTTGACCTTTGACCTTTTGTATTGTGTTCCAGAATTGGTGAACATAGATCTCTGGCACAGTAGCAGAATTTGTGAGCATGTGGGTGAGTCTTCAGAATATCCACCGCAATCTGACAAGAAGACTCAGAGCAAGTAAAGTTGTCAAAATCAACTATGAGGTTGTTCTTCCCAATCTTCATAGAGTAACCGTTGGAGAAGATGTCTTCCATAGAGAGAACATTTGGTGCATCAACATTTTCCATTTGGACGTCCATATCGTGATCTGAAAGACATTTAGCCAAAAGAACCAACATATCGAAAGACATTATGTTAGTTAACAGTTGATTTTATTGTCCAATTATTGAATATGTTATGTTAATGAATGTTACGAGTCCAATGTCACTTGTTTGTCCAATAGTCCAAAGTAGTCGTGATAAGTTTCGTGAGTTTGTTAATTTTGAATTTTCAAGTCCAAATTTTAACTTATTTTCACAACATATTAACCATTTAAGCTTATTAGTGACATTTTGGTTTCGTGACGTTATGAATTATTTATTTACAAGTATGTACGCGTAACAATTCATAACTTTGGTTAAAAATTTGGCTTAGGCGTAGTATTTGCAAGCTTATACGTAAGCAGTAGACCATACGCGTAGGTATAAGCTTATGCGTAGGATCTTGACTTACGCGTAAGAAATGTTACTCGTAAGAAAAGAGAGCCTTAGGCATAGAGCTTACGCGTAAGCGTATGTGGGAGCTTACGCGTAAGGTTTACTCGTAAGAGTGAACCTTAGGCATAAGACTCACTGTTTACGCATATCCTTAACAGGATACGCGTAGTCCCCTCTGTAGAACCTTACGCGTAAAGGTTACGTGTAAGACTTTTCTTACGAATAACACATTACGAGTAAAGTGATCCTTATGCATAAGTATGCAAGGGTTAACCTTGATTCTGAATGTTCACGCGTAATAACCTGAAACAAATAAGACATAACTCATCCATTAACATGTTTATTCAATCCCTTTCAGTCTAATATGAAATCACTATGATCCACATTTACGCGTAAGTTTTTCTTACGCATAGAACCAAAACCCTAAATTTCAATTTCTACGAGTAAGTGATTTAGCCATAGATTGTGCACCAAACGATTTCTGGGATAACTAAGAGGGCTAGTGAGTTGTCTTAAACAAGTCTTAACATCAAAACCTTCATGAATCGAAAATACCCAATTCGTATGAACTTAAACCCTAATTCACAATTACTTGAGATTTATTGTTTCTGGGCATGATTCAAACATGGTTTTGGTCAATTAAAGATGAAACAAGCATAACCTAATCATCTAATTGACCAGAAACACTCCCAAATGAAAACACCCAAATCTATGCTTAAACCCTAATTTTGAAAATTGATTGATTTGAGTTTCTGGGTGGATTCAGTTGATGAAAATAGTTTTATAATGATTATATCAACATTGTAGCACAGTTATTTCATCAATGTACACTCAAACTATGATTCATGTTTATACGCATATGCGTAAAACATGAAATCAATGCTAGGGTTAAATCTAGCCGTTGGATTTTCAAATAAATCAAAACCATTGTTTGTTTTAACACCAAGAATGATTAAACACTTACAAATTTGAGATCAACAACACGGTTTTGAAGATTAAAGGATAGGCGTAGGATTGGTTGATGGGTAATAAATGATTTGAATTAAATGTGTTTTGAAAAGTTGGTGGAGTGTTTTTGTTAAAATTACTTTGAGCTTTTGACAACATTAGTCCCTCCACCTTAACCATTTTCATCCAATGCCCATAACTTCCATTTTGGTTACATAAAGCATGATTTTTGGAAAGAACAAAACTTGACGACACTCCCCCTCGACTAAAGAAATAATGAAGTTTTACATATTTGAGTCTGGGGAGTGACAATGAACCAGAAAATTGACCACCATTATCAAAGATACTACCGGTATAAGATAACATGCAAGTACAAGGTTTTATGACACAGAAAATATTTACTTTCTCCCCTTCAACACTTGACCGAGAAAATACTGAATTTTGAAAAAGGAAAGTGTTGACGGAAGATTTGTACTTGCCATGTTGAGAGAAATTTAGATAGAAGAATATTTTTGAGTTTTATAAGTTTTATAGTTTTGTATTTTGTTTTTGAAAATATTTACAAAAGAGGTTTTGGTGTTTGACTGGTTTTAAGATTGTTTTAAAAGTTCATCCAGTTCCTCTGGAGTCAAACACCGCATACCAATCCGGTGGACCAACTCAGTAAACCTAGCAGGAGCCAAGGCTTTGGTGAGAAGATCTGCCAGTTGGTATTCAGTACCCACAAAGTATAATTCAACGGTACCCTTTTCCACTTGCTCCTTGATGAAATGATATCAAAGATCGATGTGCTTTGATTTTGAATGTTGAACAGAGTTGCACGAGATCGCAATAGCACTTTGATTGTCGCAGTACATCGGGATTCTGTCAAATACGTAACCATAGTCTTTGAGTTGTGTTCTCATCCAAATAACTTAAGCACAACACGCAGACATGGCTACATATTCTGCTTCTTTTGAGGACATCGATGTACAATCATGCTTCTTCGATTGCCATGACACCAGTTTATCACCAAGAAATTGTAGAGCTCTAGAAGTACTTTTCCGAGAATCTAAGCAACCTGCGTGATCAGCGTCTGAAAAAGCTATTAGTTCAAAACCACAATCCTTCAGATACTAGATCCCCAAGTTAATGGTTCCCTTGATGTATTGGAGGATTCTTTGAGCCTCAGAGAGGTGTTTCTCAGTTGGTCTTGACTGATAACGGGAGCAAAGATATACTGAAAATACATGAGAGACCCAATGATACTTCGGTATTTGGTAGGGTCAACAAGTTTCCCATGTAAATCAACATCCAGTTTGTTGGTGTGTGCCATTGGGGTGGCATAGGTATCACAACTTGTCAGTCCATGTTTGTTTAAAATTTCAAGGGCATATTTGGACTGACTCAAGAAAATACCACGGGGTGATTGATGAACTTGCAGTCCTAGAAAGAACGTAAGTTCACCCATCATGGACATTTCAAAATGTTTTTTCATAAGTTTTGAAAAGGCGTTTGAGTATTTTAGATGTGTTGACCCAAAAATGATGTCATCCACATAGATTTGAACGATTAAAATGTGTACCCCGTGATATTGTATAAATAGTGTAGGGACGACCGAACCTTTGACTAAATTATTAGCAATAAGAAAGGATGAAACTTATCATACCACGCCCGAGGGGCTTGTTTGAGACCGTAGAGAGCCTTCTTCAGTTTGTAGACGTGATTAGGAAACTCTGGATCAATGAATCCTTCTGCCTGGCTAACATAGACCGTTTCTTTCAGTTGTCCATTGAGAAAAGCAGTTTTGACATCCATCTGAAAGACCGTGATATTCATGTGAGCCGCAAACGCCAGAAAAATCCGTACAGCCTCAAGACGAGCAACCGGAGCGAATGATTCTTCAAAGTCAATACCCTCTTCCTGTTTATAACCCTTAGCCACCAGACGTGACTTATTTCTGATTACGGTTCCTTCAGCATCCAATTTGTTTTTCCAAATCCATTTGAGACCAATGACGAAGACCCCTGTTGGTCTTTCAACTAATTCCCATACTTCAAGACGTTTAAACTAATTGAGTTCTTCTTGCATGGATTCTATCCAATTGTCTTTGGTCATTGCATCTTTAATGTTTTTAGGTTCAAATTGGCAGACAGTGAGTGCATAAATGCAATGTTCACCGTCTATGTAAAGACGTTGTCTAGTTACGACTAGTTGATTTGGGTTACCAATAATGTTTTCAAGAGGATGGTCTTTCGTCCAACGATGTGTGGAAGGTTGATGTTGATATACATTCTGCAGATTGAGAGGATTCAAATGGCTTGTAGATGATTCCGCAACTTTAGTTGTGGCAGTTTCATTTGCAAACGGATTAAAGAACGCATTTGGATCATAATCTGCAGGTGGGGGTACTTCATTGTTTAGAATATCATCAGCTAGTTCAGCGTCGTTGGATACGGTTTGTCCGACTGTTGTTGTAGAATCAACTGGTGGTGCTTCCTCAACAGTGGTTGTTGTAGCAGGTGTATCAGGTATTGGATTTTGATCAGGTTGAGCAGCGGAAACATTTGATACAGCTGAAGTACGTTCATCAATATCATCACTAAACAGAGGAGCAAATATCTGTTCCATTTGATGTCGAGTTAGTTGTAAACTAGGTTAAGCTGATGATGGGGTTTGAGGGAAGTTTAAACAGTTATGACCGGGTTCCAAGCTGTTATGCTAAGAAGCCATTTCTGTAAGCTCATCAAAATTTGCATGAATCATTTCCATGATCTCCCTTGTACGACGATTCCAGATCTGGAAACCCTTAGAGTTTTCACAATATCCTATAAAGACTCCAATGTCAGCTTTGGCTTTGAGCTTACCAAAATCATCACGATCATTATTCGGATAGCAAAGGGATCCAAATACATGAAAGTGTTTGAGATTCAGTTTACGGTTGTGGATAAGCTCATAAGGTGTTTTGTTGTGGCGTTTGGTAATCGTTGAACGATTCTGAGTGTAGCATGCAGTTGACACGGCTTCAGCCCACAAGTAATCTGGAAGTTTTGCATTTATTAACATCGTTCTTGCAGCTTCCACTAACGTACGGTTTCATCTTTCAACAACTCCATTTTGTTCTGGTGTTCGTGGAATGGATGTTTGATGCTCAATTCCCACTTTCTCACAAAATGCACGAAGAGTTTGATTCACAAATTCAGTTCCTTTGTCTGTTCTTATTTGTCGTACTGTATTCCGGAGCTGAACTTGAATTTTCGTGAGAAAGGTGATGATCATCTGTGGAGCTTGATCTTTACTTCGAAGAAAATAAACCTAAGTCCATCTTGATTAGTCATCTACAATTACCAAGATGTAGCGTTTGCCATTAATCGTTTGCACGCGCATCGGGCCACACAAATCCATGTGAAGAAGATGAAGCACATGCTGTGAGCTGTGTTCCACCTTTGAAGGAAAGTGAGCACGATTGCTTTTCCCTTGTTCACAGGCTGAACATAGGTGATCTTTGGAATATCGAAATCTCAGGAGACCTTCAACAAGTTTGTACCGTGCAAGATTGGTTATGGTTTGAAAGTTTAAGTGTGAGAGATGACGGTGCCATAGCCAAGATTTTATAGATGTTGCCTTTGAAAGTATAGAGATGGGAGATGAAGCAACCATGTCTTGCATTGAGATTGTGTAAAGACTTGATGTGCGTTGATCAGACATAAGATCATTTCCTTGTAGATCACGAATGAAACAAGTTTTCTCTCAAAAAGCAACTTCCAAATAACCATCACAAAATTGACCCACTGAAAAGAGATTGTGACCGAGGCCTTCCACATAATGAACCCTGCTAATTTCGATGTTACCATTGATGTAGTCTCTGTAGCCCATAATAGCTGCAAAGTGATCATTCCCGAATCTGACAGTGCCAATGAACTTTGCAACAAAGTTTGATAAAAAATTTAGATTGCATGTCATGTGTCGGGAACATCCGCTATCAACAACCCAGAGGATGATCTGTATCACCTGCATTACACACAGACGACACAGATGGAATAGAAGTAGATGTGGAACCTGAAGAGTTAGAGGGTTCCGAAGCAGTTATAGTTGAAACACACATGTTTATGATTTTAGGTATCCATTGAAATCCTAGTGTATTATGTAACCATTTCTGCCATCTCCAACTAGTCTTAGCTTTGGTCTTAGTAAATGCACTAGGTGATAAGTTCTTCCTAGGAGGTGAAGTGGGTTCTACAGGTACATTAATGATGTTTGCAGAAACACTAGAAGGCGGTTTACCTAGTACAGACTTAGAAGCAGTAGTGGGCCTAGAGGTATTTCGTTTTCTAGTATTCCGCTTACGAGATAAGATAGCTTTAGCAAGACATTTGTCATGACAACCAGAAAACATACTTTTACGACAACTAACACAAGAAGCTTCAAACTTAACATTTAAAATATTTAAAGATTCAGCATTCGTTACAACACTTTTTCCATTACATTTGTCAGACGCAATATCTAAATTGGGTGCAACTTGAGTTTTTTTCAAACTCCTAAGGTGTTCTTCTACTTTAGCATTCTTTATTGTTCTTTTCTTACGACGCAACTTCCTATTCTTCCTTGTATTGCTCCTAGGCTTTGAAGTGCGGGCGTTGGGAAAAGAGGCAACTACTCCTGTTTCAGTAGAGGGAAGCACATTAGTTTCTTGTGGTTTGTCATTAGATGTTCTAGATTCATTTTGAATCTGTTTAGGTGCAGTTACTACTGTGCTACTATTCCTATCTTGCTTAAGTTTCACCAACTCTGCTTTTAGATCATGGATAGTATGTAACAAATCTTGATTTTCAGAACGAGTATTTCTATTTTGTCGTAAAACATCTTTGGTATATGCAAGATGATCATCAATATCTTTTGACGCTTGAGCACGAGTCTTTTTGAGTAAATCAAATATGACACCATATTCCTTTTTAACTTTTGAAATTTCTTGTTCATATTTTGCAATTTGACACTTCAAAGACACGTTTACATCATCCAGTTGCTCAAGTTTTGGATTAAAAGTTTTTGTATGCAACTGGTTGATTTTGTTTTACAAAGCGAGTTCCCGATTATGACAATATTTTTGACACCATTGAAGACGATGTTTTGCATTTGAAAGCTCGTTTAACAATCGCTCATTTTCAACTTTTAACGACTCGATTTATGACATCGTATCAGTATTCTCAACATTTTCAACAGAATCAGCAGTGATAAAATCAAATGCATATGCAACAGAATGTAATAACACAACATTATGAATATCAGCACAGATAACATCTTCCAAGAGTCGATCAACATCTTTTCGTAACATTTTCTTTTTACGTTTTGTATTTGAAATCGATGTTTCTGTTTGTTCGAAAACTCTTTTCATAAGTCCAAGCTCCTTGTGAAAATCCCTTTCCCAATATATAGCACAAATTTTCAAATTTCGGACATGAGGTAAAATTCTTTTCTAAAGAATATCTCTTTGTGCACACGCAAGAGGCGATTGAAAATGTTCAACTTTTATTTCAGAATGAAATTCAATTTCACGTTCCAAAAGTTTGATGTCCGAAATGAATGTTTCAAAATATTTTAAAACTTTACATTGTTCGGCTAATGGTTTTTTTTCACTAAGTGAAGGTAAAGGACCTTTAATTTGTGCAGTATTGGAAAGAGGACCCTCAGAAGTAGGTGTGATAACACAAGGTGTGTTAGAAAAATCATGTTGTTTGACGAAAGTAACGAATTTTGAGTAGTTAAATGGTTTGTTATAAACAACATTTTTCAATTTTGACCGACTCTCGTCTTCTGCATCTAATTCCTCTTGACGATTATATTCAACAACACTCATAATGGAATCATCAATTCTATGTTCTATACTGTAAACTTCAGGATTTGGTTTGAATGCTCTATTTGAAAACTTTGGTTTGTAATCAGCAAGATTCGGTCCATATCCATTTGGATTTGGTTTAAAAGTAAACTTTTGAATAGTTGTGATTGACTCACCATGTTTATAAACAACATTTCGAAACTCTTTGATTTTGTTTTGTAAGTCGACAATTTCTTCAAGATAGTCATCTATTCGTTTCGTTGAATGCTTTTTATACTCAGAGAACTGTTTTTGACAAGTTAACAACTCAGACTTGGCTTTTTGAGTTTCGGAAGTGAGAGCGTTAAGTTGTTGTTTATGATCGTATTTCAGTTGTTCTATTTGAGACAACAAAGCATTCTTAGATGCAACTAGATCACATATCTGTTGTTCCAATGATTTTTCATTTTGGTGAGATTTCGCAAAAGCGACTTCAAAACCTTTTTCGAGTTTTTATTATTTTTGAAAATTATTGAGTTGAAATTTTAAGCATTCATTATCCTTAGTCAACAGTGCCATTTTGTCTTTTAGTTGTTGATTGACGTTTTTGCACAATTCCAATCGAGATTCTTGGTCTTTAAGTAAGGGCATGAGCACAAGATCTAGATGAGACGAAAGTTCAGCTTGTTCAACGTGAGTCTCAACATGATCATTGTTCAGATCCTCAAGTATAACCACGGAGTCAACTTGATTATTAATAGTAACCATAAGGTCATCTTGATCGTCAAATATAACTACGAGATCTATTTGATTATCATCGGAATGAGATGTGGATGGCTCGTGTTGAACATTTTGAGCCTCGTCAGATGCAGATGTTGGCGGAGATATCAGATTAGGTATAAGAATGTTAGGATCCGGTACCTGAGACAAGCCGTCAGTGTCATACACTGGGCCTGTGTCGCTCATGTAGAGTTCTTGCATGTTTGCCATTAACATCACAGCAGCATTAGCCTGCAAGTCCTCCATGTCATCATCAGAATCTGCATTTGCCATGAAGCTCTATTCTTTGTTGGTAAGAGTTCCACCAGCTTCATCCTTAAGAGCTAAGAGTAAAGCCTCTTTGTGATAAGCGCTGCCTCTTTTCCTCGGCTTTGGGCTAGCATTAGCCAGATGACCCTTCTCATTACAGTCATAACAACGAAGACCATTAACCCCATTCTGAGCATTACCCTGTTCAACCACTTGAGCCCTTTGTTGTTGTGGGGTACCCATGTTATTCCTTCCCATTGGATTAAACCCTTGACCACCGCCCATCTGACGAACATTACCACGATTCTGAACTTCAACACGTCCATTGTGAACAATAGCCTGATTCCTTGTGTTTGATGAGGTACGAATGCGATTGTTGGATTTGTTTGAATATCAGCCGAAGGCTCTAGCAATCATGACAAACCCTTGCTGCAATGCATCGAAAGCTTATGTATCCTCAGTAGATTCACTGTAAAGTGCTTGATCATTGTTGTTGTTGTTGTATGAAACCATTGAGTTTCTTGAGATTGTTGTTGTGATGGATCATATGAGGTAATTGAGGCAGTTGGTTGTGGAGGATTTGTGAAGACAGTTTGTAGGGTTGGACATTGAGGATACCAAGCTTGAGCCCACAAAGCTAATTGTTGATTATCCGGAAGTGAAGGTGAGACAGGGAGTCCACGGATAACCCTTTCTTTGTCAACTTCTTTTTGGTGGGGCTTCAAATAGTCGTACAACAATCCGTATGTAGCATGATGAAGATTCTTTGCTTGACGGATGAAAATGACATACTTTTCCCAATCAGGACCAAGACTACTCAGGAACTTGGTGTTGACAGCAATTCTTGGCATAATGATGTTATGTTTGTCCAAGTCATTGATGATGTCTGAAAATCGATGATGATATGACTCTAATGTATCCCCTGGTTCAATCATGAAGTGTTCATAAGCCAAGTAGATTTTGGATTCCATGTCTTCTTGATTGAGTTCTATGCCTTCCATGAGTATATGAATATGCTCCCACATTGCTTTAGCAGTCTTTTGAGCATCAACACTTCGAAGGATCGGATTGGGTAATCCCAAAAGGATGTATTGCATTGCCAGTTCATCGGCTTCAAAGTGTAGAAGTTGATCAGTAGTGAGTTCATTAAGACTGGCACTGTTAGTGACGTCACCTATTGGTAGATTAGCATTTGGATCACCGGGTACAGTGACAGTAGGCATCTGAAATGGACCTTCTATGATGACCTTCTTCAAGAACTTTCCATGTGGCTTCTTTAGATCACAGAACCTAAAGAACCTTATCACCCATTGATCATAGTTTCTGGGAGTGAGCATTGGAGGTCTATCAAGTGATCCAGCCTCATGAATGGATTGTTGGCTACTTAAAGCTTCACACATCTTTGCAAACCAAGATGGTTCCTTCATAGTATTCCTGGATGGATGTTGATTGTGAATGTTAATGTAAAGTTGTACTTGAATACTAGGGGGTGGTTGAATCATTTGTGGTTGAATTGCTCCTTGAGGAAATTGTTGTTGATATTGTTGTTGTTGATACAATAGTTGTTGTTGATTGAGTTGTTGTTGTTGTTGTTGTTGTTGAGGATACACATGAGGGAAGTAGCTAGAGTATGGTGGTTGAGACATCTTGAAACTTGTGTTGTAAAATGGATCTTTTTAGTCAAATGAAACTTTTTTGATGAAGTATCCTTATGTGTAGAAATCAAGCTTAGGCAAAGAAAATACCTTATGCGTAAAAACACCAACTTACGCGTAAGAAGTGAGCTTACGCGTAGGATTAGCTTACGCGTAGGATTAAGGAAACCTTAGCTTATGCGTAAAACAAAAGCTTAGTAGTAGAATGCTTATGCGTAAGATTTGCTTATGCGTAAGATAAGGCTTAGGCGTAAGAAAATGCTTATGCGTAAAGATTCTACGCGTAAGTGTTTGCTTAGGCGTAAAACTAGGGTTTTGCCCAAACATCCTTTACACTTATCCCAGTGTAAAAGATATCCAAAGTCGAAGTGTTTCCAGGCTTATCCAAGCAAGAAAACACTGAGTAAACCAAGAACACTGAAGATCAAACCAAGGAAAACCGTATGCGTAAACTTTGATATCTTACGCGTATAACTAGGGTTTAGTTATGCGTAGGAATGGCCAATCTTAACCAAAACTGATTTTTAAACACACCAATATTTCTAAACCAGATTTTTGAGATGAAAAAGCTTCAATATCACCAAAATATCACAAAAGTGTAAAACCTGATGATCAAAAACTATTTATACCCTTACGCGTAAAACAATCTACACGTATCAAACCAAGCTTAAAACCAAAGAAATACACATAAAGTTTCAAACGTTTTGGCAAAATCTCAAATTTTAACACCAAATAACCTTTAAAGTACAAGAATCTTGGATTTTAAAGTGTAAAACTGAAAGCTTTTAGGCGTATGAAGATTTGAAAACCGAAAATTATGCATATAAACTAAAAACTTCAAAAAAAACAAACATGTTTCACCCAACTATTTGGCGAATGATACCACTGTTAGGTCACCATATTTGTAACACAAGCATCAATATAATAAGTATAGATGAGATAGTGATCGGATGAACAAGTTAACACAAACACACGAGTATATAAAGAAAGTTTATGCGTAGGATTTGTAATAAGATGAACAACCAACTCCCAAATGGGAGTTTACAAGACTATTTATAGGAGAGGGAGCTAGGGCAACACTCCTAGTCCCTTCCTTTCCTTATTAGGCTTGGGCCAAGGCTTATGGGCCTTCTGCATAAGCCTTAGCATAATAACAAACATAAAGGCCTAATTAAGCTAACTATTACATATTAATTACTAACACTTGTAATCTAATTTAGGAGTGATTCCAACATATAAGCCCCGCAAAAGTTATAACAAGCACGAAAATTACATAGTAGCACCACACAAGTGGTGTTTGGATACTCTCATCTCTCGAGTGTATATGAAATATATCAAGTTGGAAATGGAAGATAAACACTCATTAACCGGTCCTAGTACATAGATTACCATAGGCTTGAGACTAGATCAAACCTCCATCGCTTTGGCGTAAGCACCTAGGAAAAACTATCCAAAAGGTCTTTTAAAGGGTTGTAACGTTATGATTACGGTTGGGAAACAAAGGGTTTGGTGGGGTAGGCGATTTAGTGGTGGCAAGTCAAAAATATTTATGTTACAAGCATGAGAATAATGGCGTTGCTAAGCCAAGACTCGACACTTTAAACTCTAAAGATAGATGTAGGATGGTAGCCCGTATGTTTTTTTCTTTATCATTTTTTCATATATATCTCTATATTATATATAACAGGAGGCATTTGGCATTAATGTCACCTCAATGTCACGTCAATGCCACCTCAATGTCACATAATCATTTTTCATGCCACCTAAGCATTATATGTCCACCTAAGCAACCAATAATTGTTTTTCATGCCATTAATTGTTAAATTTCTGATTTATATTAATTTTTTTGGTAATTTTCGGATTTTTATTAAAGATTTTTGAAAATTGTTTATAAAAAAGGTGCCTTGCAAGGATTGAACCTTGGTCATTTGGATAAATAACATGTGTGTTTTACCACTAAGGCAACATGATTTTTTGGAATATTTGTTGCAAGTCCAAAATTATAAATCTATGCAACCAATTATGTAGGAGAATCCCTACAACTTAGGTAGCCCTAAACAAAACATATAAAACCCTAATGGTCTCTTTTTTTTCTGTACATTCATATTTTTTTTCTGTACGCCTCTTTTTTCCTAGAAACCCTAATGGTCTCTGTAGTATTTTTTTTGCAGTTTGGTTGTGATGGTTCATGAAGTAGATGATGATGTTCATGGGAATTATGTTTATAGAACTAATGATACCTCTACCTGACATAAAGGTTTCATAAGATCAACTTTTTATTAGTATAATATGTTGTTAAAATTTTCTATTAATCATGTATATCTACTATCATATGATTTTTTGTTAACCCTTTGAACTTCAATTCTTTGATGGCATGTTTTATGGTAAACTAGATACACAAGGTTTATCAAGGGGTGTTTGGTTGATGATGATCCAACTACTTACTAATCTGGTATGTCGTCTCATGATTCTGTATCATGTCATTGGACACCATTTGAGGATTATTAAATCTATGTACCAGTGTGGTTATTCTATTTAGAATGGCAAACTAACTTTAACAGCCTGCATGAGAGTTTTTTTGGCTATCATAGTAGATTATGTATGAATGAACTAGGACATCTACGAAAAGGATGAATAATACAAAGCATGCTTACTATTTGTCTATGGAGTTTTACAGGTTTGTCACATTGGTTACTAATCAAAAGCTATACTAATTACTGCTATACAACTGTTTGTTTTGTTACTTACTTGCCATTAGCCATTTTCTGTTGCCCTTATATTATTCTTTGTTGCATGGAAGCTCACTCTTGAACGCCATTGGTAACTTGGAACTAATTGGTGCATATGGACATGCTTTGACCAAGCATGGCTACAAACTTGAAGATGTGATTTAGCAAGTGTAATATTTCTACGATTGTGTACGGACTTGGATCAAAGTGTAGTGTAACTTATTTGTTATGGATTTCACACTTTTAAATTACATTATACGTAGAATGTATTTTCTTCCACACTATACTAAACTTAATGGTCAAACATCAGCAGGAGCTACAACAACTCGATTGCAGGTTGAAAATATGGTGCTACTCGCCTTGATTACAATACAGCTATGTGCACGTCCTGAAGCAGTAAACATCATACTGTGCATATCCTACTATTAATTTTATTACTCGCTTTCTCTTAGTTGCTTCAGCTACTAATGACAACGTGGTCCTTCCTTCTCTCCTACAAGCTATCATCAACAGCCTATTCAAGGAACTGTAAAGGCCATGTTAATGTTGAAAGTATTGACGTACAAGCTCAATGAGGTTTGGTTATATAATTCGTTTATTATTAAACAAAACTTTTTGACTCGAATCAGCATTATCATTTTTTTTTGTATCAAATGTTACTATACAATGCTTTGTATTAGGTTGAAGGTGAAGTTACAAAGCAGCTTAAATTCACCTTGCTATTACAACTTCAAATGAAAAAACACGCGAATGGTTACGTGGCACATACAGGAGTGCGAATGATCTGTGTTCTATTTGCCCATGTGTAACACCCCCAAAATCACAAAGTGACAGCGGAAGACTAATTGGGGTATTACATAGAGGATCATAGTCATAAGTTACAGAAAACGGCTCTAAAGAGACGTTTTTAATAAAAGTTTGTTACCATTTCATAAACTCAGTGTTCAGGACACCAAAAGGAGATACCACATGTCTCGATGTTACATAAAAGATAGTATAAATGTTTCGAAATGATAACTTTAATTTAAAACAACACCACTTCTAGCGCCTCGTGACGTCCACTCCACACCTTCATGATATTCTAATTTGTACCTGAGATAAGCATGCTTAAAAAGATCAACAAAAATGTTGAGTGATATTCATAGGTTTAAATAATAAGTTGAACACAAGTGAGAGATGATAATTGCTTCGAATACAATCACCATGGAAAACATAGATTATTATTATGCACTAAGCTCATGACACCAAACTAACTGCATACACCTAATTACTGGTGTAAGTAAAATATTGCCCTCGGAGATGGAATTGCCAATTCCATAGCTAACCAAATATAGTGCGCCCCAGTTATTTCCGATAACCGAGTCGGGGTCGTTAATTCCCATAGTACTATCCACAATATTCGCGTTCACTCGCAAGTGATTAATGGTTCATGATGTAAGGGACTTATGGCAGGCAACTTAGGCTATAATAATAATGATCAGGCAAGCATACAGTTTAAGAAAAGACTTGTGTTCCAGTTTATAGCATGCATCTCCCTCGCGGGGTTTGAAAGAATAAGTAAAGGCGATGCTATGAACTCACCTCAGCAAACAAAAGTCCGAGTAGTGTAAGGTCAAGTAGTGTGATCACGAAGTACCGTCACACAACCTATAATTAGTATGGCAAGCCTTAGTTTATTATTTTCATTCATAATTTAGTGTATTGAAAACGGTTGAAGTATTCTCAAGAGTTTGTGTTTATTATCGCTTGTGTGGCAATGGTTAAGTTTAAATAGGTTTCGAAACGTTCGTAAGTTTTAGCTCTTGGAAAAGTGCTTACGTATATAATTATATGAAAAATAGTCATGACGAAAAAGTCCTCGGTTTGAAAGTAAACGAATGACTAGGTATTGAAAAATATGCGCAAGAAAAGTGATTGTGATGTTTATACGGCGTCGGTAATTAATAAATATTTACATCAAGTATTTATAATATAAGTGTTTATAGACTACGATAAGTATTTATATATGTTTATATGTACTATATTTAATTATTGGGTGATATGTTAAAAATGTTAATGTTATATTCATTATCTAGTTTTCGTGCTTTTAGTCATATATATGAAAATAAACTAAGTATTAGAGTTTTTAACAAAAATTGGGCATGACCTGATCGTAAATATTAGTTTTCCCTTATTAATCAAGTATTGAAAAAAAATAACTCATGTCAATATATTTGCTATGATAAGTTACCCAATTAAATATGTTTTGTATTAATTTAGTTGAGAAAACAATTAACTCTTAATGACTCAAAATACTAGAAAATTAATAATTCAAAAAGTGATGAGCACAAGGCTCGAACACTGTATCCCTACAATCCAAGGACAGCGCCCAAACCAAGGGACTAACTCATCTTTTGTGTTTTACTAAAGCAACTGTTGGTATGTATATATACTAGTTTGACTTAGTAGTTTCCTTTATCTACTTTCACAGTGAATATGCATATGTCAACTTTTCACTTGTGCATGAGAATGGCTTGTGTTTATACGCATGAACCTTAGTCCAAGGTAAATAATGAAGTACATAAAAATCGAAAACAAGCTTTAGTTAAGCTAATATGAAGACTTTTCCAAGACGAGCCAATACTTAAGCATACTTTAGATCCATGTTTTCTTAGTCGTTTTTAGTTCGAAAAACTCAAAATAGTCTCAAGTCATACGGGTGTCGAATAAGCAAGCAAATAAGCACTAGCTTATATTCTTTTCGAGATGCTTACAAGTAATAACAAGTTCAAGATTTCCACACAAGCTTTAAACGCAAATCTTAGTTATCTTTGCATGTATATCAATCGTGTATATGCATGTCGAGCAAGAAAAGTTTTTAAAGAACTCATTTTCTAGTTAAACATTAAGCATAAACATGTTTGTAATCATAAGAAACTCAATGAAAACATAAGCTAAACGAGACCAAGAATTCTTACAATGGGGAAATGATTGTGTCGACCAAGATGAAACAAGAACCCAAGATTTTATAACCCAACTCCAAATGCTTGCTTGCTTACCAAATACTTTTACCCAAGATCTTCCAAATACTAAGTTGTTTACCCAAGATTTTCCCCAAGGCTCCAAACTCTTAACTACTAGTAAGTTATTGTAAGAATTTGGAAAGGAAATGTGAAGCAATTTGGGTGTGTATGTTCGATTATATGGAGCAAATATGGAATCTTGTTCAAGCCATATTACTAATAGGTAAAACTAGTTTCTTGGACAATAGTAAGAATGTGTATAAAGTGAGACCTCTTAATACCCATATCACTTACCAAGGTATGCTCCCTTTTCATTTGAAGAGAATCTAAAGCTGGGAAAGTGTGTGTGTGGAGGCGTTGGTATGCAAGCACAAAAGGGAGGGAAGACTTTTGTCAAGAGGACTAGTGGGTAATAGATAGTGAGCCCCCTTTAGTGTAAATGTCCATATAATAGGAAGTAAAGCTACTTTGTTTCTTCCTATAATTTGCATGTGATCTTATTCTTGTTTGCATGGGCGGCAAACCAAGATTTTTAGGAGAAGGAATATATTTTGAAATTTACGTTAATGCATTTTGTGTCCCGTTTGAACTTAAGTGTGTGTCGCGGTGTCCCGGATTGACGCTTTTGACAAAACGTGAAGTATATAATTTAGAGCACGTTTTTATAGAGGTAAAAATAAATAAATAAAAATATTAATTCTAATTCATAAAAATATTTATTCGACTTTAGCCATAATTAATTGAGTGTCGGTACGCGTGCGGCTCGTAAGACAAGAAAATTTCTTGTGAGACTGATCTGGCTATCAGTAAATATCGGGCATGATTAAATAAGACTACTCGGAGTTGCATAAATTTTTATGCCATAAAATGAAGCGTACATGCTAAAATGCTCAACTTGGCTCAAATAAGTTTTGATGAATAATCTAGTTTATTAATATGAAAGTTGATGTTAGTGAAATTTTACAGGTGGCTACAGTACCAACCCCTTAAGAGAATTCCGTCCGCGGAATTTTTAGTTTACGGTGGTTGTCGGAGTTGAATTTGCAAATAGATGCGGGTACTTAACACGCATGGTGTCTTCGCGTTCCCACGTGTACTCCGGTCCTCTCTTGGAGTTCCATCTAACCTTGACGATAGGAATGCGACTTTGCTTAAGTCATTTGACTTCCCTATCCATGATTTCAATAGGTTCTTCGACAAAGTTGAGTTTGTCATCGAGTTTAATCTCTTTTAGCGAAACAACAAGAGATTCATCCGACAGGCATTTCTTCAGGTTTGAGACGTGAAAGGTAGGGTGCACTCTACTAAGTTCTTCCGGGAGGTCAAGTTTGTAAGCAACCGGGCCGATTCTTTCGAGAATTTTGAAAGGGCCAATGTATCGAGGATGTAACTTTCCTCGTTTCCCAAATCGAACCTTTCCTTTCCAAGGCGATACTTTCAACATAACCCGATCACCAACTTGAAATTCCATGGGTTTCCTTCTAACATCGGCGTAACTCTTTTGCCGATCTCTAGCAGCTTGAAGTCGTTGATGAATTTGTACAATCTTCTCGGTTGTTTCTTGGACAAGCTCAGGTCCAGTGAGTTGGGCATCTCCAACCTCGGCCCAACAAACGGGCGATCGACACTTTCGACCATAGAGTGCCTCAAATGGGGCTGCCTTGATGC
>BPTQ01000005.1:256364603-256489552 GCA_019973895.1 Chrysanthemum seticuspe | reverse complement strand
GACCTATTCAAAGTATGTTCACTTCTCAAAGGAATAGTTTGTAACACCCCCAAAATCACAAAGTGACAGCGGAAGACTAATTGGGGTATTACATAGAGGATCATAGTCATAAGTTACAGAAAACGGCTCTAAAGAGACGTTTTTAATAAAAGTTTGTTACCATTTCATAAACTCAGTGTTCAGGACACCAAAAGGAGATACCACATGTCTCGATGTTACATAAAAGATAGTATAAATGTTTCGAAATGATAACTTTAATTTAAAACAACACCACTTCTAGCGCCTCGTGACGTCCACTCCACACCTTCATGATATTCTAATTTGTACCTGAGATAAGCATGCTTAAAAAGATCAACAAAAATGTTGAGTGATATTCATAGGTTTAAATAATAAGTTGAACACAAGTGAGAGATGATAATTGCTTCGAATACAATCACCATGGAAAACATAGATTATTATTATGCACTAAGCTCATGACACCAAACTAACTGCATACACCTAATTACTGGTGTAAGTAAAATATTGCCCTCGGAGATGGAATTGCCAATTCCATAGCTAACCAAATATAGTGCGCCCCAGTTATTTCCGATAACCGAGTCGGGGTCGTTAATTCCCATAGTACTATCCACAATATTCGCGTTCACTCGCAAGTGATTAATGGTTCATGATGTAAGGGACTTATGGCAGGCAACTTAGGCTATAATAATAATGATCAGGCAAGCATACAGTTTAAGAAAAGACTTGTGTTCCAGTTTATAGCATGCATCTCCCTCGCGGGGTTTGAAAGAATAAGTAAAGGCGATGCTATGAACTCACCTCAGCAAACAAAAGTCCGAGTAGTGTAAGGTCAAGTAGTGTGATCACGAAGTACCGTCACACAACCTATAATTAGTATGGCAAGCCTTAGTTTATTATTTTCATTCATAATTTAGTGTATTGAAAACGGTTGAAGTATTCTCAAGAGTTTGTGTTTATTATCGCTTGTGTGGCAATGGTTAAGTTTAAATAGGTTTCGAAACGTTCGTAAGTTTTAGCTCTTGGAAAAGTGCTTACGTATATAATTATATGAAAAATAGTCATGACGAAAAAGTCCTCGGTTTGAAAGTAAACGAATGACTAGGTATTGAAAAATATGCGCAAGAAAAGTGATTGTGATGTTTATACGGCGTCGGTAATTAATAAATATTTACATCAAGTATTTATAATATAAGTGTTTATAGACTACGATAAGTATTTATATATGTTTATATGTACTATATTTAATTATTGGGTGATATGTTAAAAATGTTAATGTTATATTCATTATCTAGTTTTCGTGCTTTTAGTCATATATATGAAAATAAACTAAGTATTAGAGTTTTTAACAAAAATTGGGCATGACCTGATCGTAAATATTAGTTTTCCCTTATTAATCAAGTATTGAAAAAAAATAACTCATGTCAATATATTTGCTATGATAAGTTACCCAATTAAATATGTTTTGTATTAATTTAGTTGAGAAAACAATTAACTCTTAATGACTCAAAATACTAGAAAATTAATAATTCAAAAAGTGATGAGCACAAGGCTCGAACACTGTATCCCTACAATCCAAGGACAGCGCCCAAACCAAGGGACTAACTCATCTTTTGTGTTTTACTAAAGCAACTGTTGGTATGTATATATACTAGTTTGACTTAGTAGTTTCCTTTATCTACTTTCACAGTGAATATGCATATGTCAACTTTTCACTTGTGCATGAGAATGGCTTGTGTTTATACGCATGAAACCTTAGTCCAAGGTAAATAATGAAGTACATAAAAATCGAAAACAAGCTTTAGTTAAGCTAATATGAAGACTTTTCCAAGACGAGCCAATACTTAAGCATACTTTAGATCCATGTTTTCTTAGTCGTTTTTAGTTCGAAAAACTCAAAATAGTCTCAAGTCATACGGGTGTCGAATAAGCAAGCAAATAAGCACTAGCTTATATTCTTTTCGAGATGCTTACAAGTAATAACAAGTTCAAGATTTCCACACAAGCTTTAAACGCAAATCTTAGTTATCTTTGCATGTATATCAATCGTGTATATGCATGTCGAGCAAGAAAAGTTTTTAAAGAACTCATTTTCTAGTTAAACATTAAGCATAAACATGTTTGTAATCATAAGAAACTCAATGAAAACATAAGCTAAACGAGACCAAGAATTCTTACAATGGGGAAATGATTGTGTCGACCAAGATGAAACAAGAACCCAAGATTTTATAACCCAACTCCAAATGCTTGCTTGCTTACCAAATACTTTTACCCAAGATCTTCCAAATACTAAGTTGTTTACCCAAGATTTTCCCCAAGGCTCCAAACTCTTAACTACTAGTAAGTTATTGTAAGAATTTGGAAAGGAAATGTGAAGCAATTTGGGTGTGTATGTTCGATTATATGGAGCAAATATGGAATCTTGTTCAAGCCATATTACTAATAGGTAAAACTAGTTTCTTGGACAATAGTAAGAATGTGTATAAAGTGAGACCTCTTAATACCCATATCACTTACCAAGGTATGCTCCCTTTTCATTTGAAGAGAATCTAAAGCTGGGAAAGTGTGTGTGTGGAGGCGTTGGTATGCAAGCACAAAAAGGGAGGGAAGACTTTTGTCAAGAGGACTAGTGGGTAATAGATAGTGAGCCCCCTTTAGTGTAAATGTCCATATAATAGGAAGTAAAGCTACTTTGTTTCTTCCTATAATTTGCATGTGATCTTATTCTTGTTTGCATGGGCGGCAAACCAAGATTTTTAGGAGAAGGAATATATTTTGAAATTTACGTTAATGCATTTTGTGTCCCGTTTGAACTTAAGTGTGTGTCGCGGTGTCCCGGTTTGACGCTTTTGACAAAACGTGAAGTATATAATTTAGAGCACGTTTTTATAGAGGTAAAAATAAATAAATAAAAATATTAATTCTAATTCATAAAAATATTTATTCGACTTTAGCCATAATTAATTGAGTGTCGGTACGCGTGCGGCTCGTAAGACAAGAAAATTTCTTGTGAGACTGATCTGGCTATCAGTAAATATCGGCATGATTAAATAAGACTACTCGGAGTTGCGTAAATTTTTATGCAATAAAATGAAACGTACATGCTAAAATGCTCAACTTGGCTTAAATAAGTTTTGATAAACAATCTAGTTTATTAATGTGAAAGTTGATGATAGTGAAATTTTACAGGTGGCTACACCATGCAAGTAAGCAAGATAGTTTTTATGCAGTTTTGTAGACAAGTTTGCATGCATCCATTTATTTTAGGAGCAAAGATGTGTAACCATGATTGGTTTTGGATATGCTAAAAATGGATATTTTGAGGAACTCCTTCTTCATGTGTTTTAATTCTTTTGTAACAGATTGTTTATAAATCATTGTTTTGTTGCTCGAAAGTAGCTCCATCTGAACCTGTTATAAATGAAAGCATCCATATGGATATAGAGTAATCTGATAAAGTGAACAAACCAAACTCAAAGGTTAGCTGACTTTTGGAATGTACACTGATGGGCGGTGCTATACCAGCCAAGGTTGTTTAAAAGCTGAGAAATACTCCCCAGAATGTGTTGTTTGAGGTGATTTAGATCAGATAATTACTGGATCACCAATCAACCAAAACTGTTTCCTGGAAAGGTACATTGTTTAACTATTTGCGATGCAATATGTTTTGGAAATCCTATAGCGTTTTTTTATATGTTCTCATGGTATTAAAAATTGATTCATCCTCATTATCATACCTGTTTCTCATTTCTTTAGATTCATTCCTAGCTGCTACTCATGAACTGAAGCGGATATATGGGAAGGAAGAAGGAAAAACTGTGACATAGAGAACTGATTTTCCCGAGGTATGTCAAGTTATAGCATGCATGAGTATCATTCTATTAGGGATGTGTTACAGGTATGTTTTGATAAAGGGGTGGTTAATGAACCACAAGACAGTGGTTTCCTGAACATAGTGGATAGATCGAGACGCGGTATAGTCATACAATAAAGGGGTGGTTAGTGAACCACAAGACAATGGTTTCTCAAACATAATGGATAGGTCAAGACGCGGTCAAGATCGACTAGCACAAAGTTATATGTAACTTGAGTACATAAGATACAAGTTAATAGGATGTTATAAATCATCCTGCCACCTTAATCTTCTACCTCTGATCCAATACCAATAGCTATTTGTTTTTACAATTTACTTCCATTGTTGCTTTTTCTTTATTTGTGGATGAAACCTATGATGGATCTGCTGTAACAGCAGCCTACAGGGGCAGGAAATGGGCTAAAAATAAGCTACTTAATAAGCTCTAGAACCTAAAATAAGCAAAGGCAGATGAACTATATACTAGGGGGCTAAAACTAGAACCAAAAATTAAGAAATAACACCAACAGAATAAGCAGATAAACAACTTATAAATAAGCCATGTAGACAGTTTGTTAACTGTGAACTAGACTAGCTATTGAAATTGTGATTTTTATTTTTTAATAATTTTTCTAATAACTAGAAATGCTTTAAAAATGCAAATGAAATCTGATAAAAACCATATAAAGTGTTGTTGCAGGACAAGTTGCAGACCATGCTTTAACTGTTCCATAGCTCACCCAACAAATGTGGGATTCCAAGAATATGATATGTGTTGCTGACCCACGTCACGGGCGTTACTTGACTGCATCAGCCATCTACCTTGGAAAGATGAGCACAGTTCATGTTCCGATTTGTTTTAGAGACACCAGAGTACTCTTCTTTGATCAAAATTAGTTGTACTCCACAACCCTCTGATGCATCTACCTGAGGTGGAAAAAGTGAAAATAATTATACGTTTTTTTTTTTTTTTGATGTTTTTAACTGGAACAAGAACAGGAAATGTGTTTGGGTTGAAACAGACCATTGTTTTGTTGCGAGATAAAAATGGCATGGTCGGGTTAAACCGCAAGCATATATATTTATAAATAATTAGCTAAATTTTGTCTCTTTATATTATAGTTACTCCCTATGTGCAGTGGCCAAATAAGAAGAAAAATGGTTGTGTAGAAACAAAACATGAGTGCACACCACCATGTATGTGTAATCTTTATTTTGGTGGGCTCATTTTCCTACAGGTTTACAGCTTTCAAGCTCACCCGCAACGCACTACTACTTAAATCCTGATATACCTGAAACCCATGAGATACTGACAGTGTAATGGACATTTCATATAATCAGTAATAATACAACAAATGACTTCCAAAGATTAAGTTACCCATGTACTACATCCCAGGTACGAGCAATTCCTTGATCCACCGACCATACAGAATGTTCAACAACAGAGGTTTGCAGACATAGAACAAGAAAAAACAAGGAATAGGGTGACAATCGGTGACCTTCAGCGCAAAGATCCCTAACACCAAAAGGTATTATTTGATCTCCTTCAATAATTTTGAACAAGTAAACGTGACTAATGTACATTTCGCTATTATCCCAGAATGTCCGATTTACAGTAACAGCAACAATCAATCGAATTGACACAAAAAGACCCTGGTACTTTAATAAGTGGCCCGAATGCCATACCAAAATACATGAACACTATCCACACGCCCATTTGCAGGGATTAAATCCTTCAACAGAACCAGAATACAGGTAACGCATAATGAATATAACAAATGCTATGAATTACGGCACTCACATTCATTGACTCACACATATTTGACTTATACCTATCACAGTTACTCTTTTAAAGCCTATATCCATGAGAACATCGGCGAGATAATGCTCACATGCTTTAGCGATGAAGCAAACTGTATAGTAAAAGACTGCAATGAACTCATGAAAGATCTTAGAAACAAGGACCCCTACAAGCCCCCTAAAGAATTGACTGATTTGAAAGGGAACACGTACCTGTTTCAGTTGCACTTCGCTCCAAAAAGCACAAAAGAGAAAAAAAAAAAAAAAAAAAGTGTACTAGACACTACTTTTTAAAACAGACAACCACTGCTACTGGCTGCAGCCCCACAGACCGGAATGCAAGCTGCAGATATACCTACTGCCAGTACACCGCCTTCCGTAGCCACACCAGGCGAACCTACACTAACAGAGACTCTTACAACATAAGAAGCACTGACCCAAGCAGGAAGTTCAGGTACCGAACATTTCAAGAAGAAAAAGAGCACGAGTCTGGTGCAAGAGAGAAAAAAAAAAAAAAAAAAAAAAAAAAACAACAACAACTAGGCGTAAGTGTCGATGATCAGTACAGGTAGCTAGAAACATGCCATAATAACCAAAGTAGATCCATGATATCTTTTGTACAACAGCACACCAAACTAAGAAAGACTATTGTGTACTGTAATGGGTCATAATGGCCGACACTTATGTAGATAAGTATGTATGTACATACTACCAAACTATACACACTATGTAAATGTAGTTTGAAGTGGTTTAAATGGGCTGAAGTAACTGAGGTCTACTCAATACAACATGTGTGTATATATATGTTGGTAAATCAAACAAAAATGTTTGTGGGTCAAATCAAACCAACCTATTCTGACACACCTTTATATTTGCAGACCTGAGCCAAGGCTATTGGGATATCAAGACAAGAACTAAATGTCGTTAACAGAAGATCCAAACTCCCATTTATGTTTGTTATCTTATTTCATGGGTGCGTAAAAAATTATTCGGTGCACAAGAAGCAAGTTACTCAGGGTATATGTGCTATAGTGGTCTAGCAGACTATGCTCCATCATACATAAACTCTAACGGGTACATTTATATGCTTGTGGTGGATAAATTTAGAGTATTTTTGCACATTAACTCATTTACTTGATGTTGAGTGAACTTTTGTTTGTTTGTAGTAATGTGAATGATTTGGTATTAGAAAATGTAGAGACGATTCGATTAAAATTCGTGTTGATTTAAACGTGTTTTGATTTGATACAGCATTGGTCATCAGCATGGGGTTTAGATCTAGATCCAAATAAGAATTTTAATGGAGGTCCCTACCTAATTCGGAAAAAGTTGGAAAAAGCAGAAGGTATAATGTGACCTTCCTAATTCATGTTGTATTATTTAATGAAAGGCTAAAAGCATTGAGCTGTAAAGAAATTCAAATTTTATAGGTCGTTTCTGAATTTTGAATTAAATGCAGTAGCCATAAAAGAATACAGTGATGCTGAGACAGATGGGGAAAATCCATCTCTATTTTCGGCAAGAAGCTCATGCTCACATACTAATAAAGGTAGCAGTTGGATTTTGATTACAACATGTCTTTAAGTTGTCATAGTTACTTTATGCTTTACTATAATAGTCAATTAGTTGGTTATCTGGTAGCTAATGTGATTCTATCCCTTTTATTAGAAGGCCAATATCGAAAGTCAAGATCTGAAATTCTACTAAGGAAGTCTGATCGGAGAAGACCTGCATCGATGGATTTGAACAATCAAGTAATGAATGTCGCTAGCTCTTCCCCAAGATTAGGTGCTGCCATGAAAAGTTCGGGTTCATCAGGGAGAAGCGGTATGTTTCTAAGCCCAGGAACGCCAAATTATCGTTCCACGAGCTTTGGGGTTCAGAAAGGCTGGAGTTTAGAACGTGTTCCTTTGCATACAAATGCTAACCGGGTTACGATTGTGCCTTATAATAACGAAAAGAATTTGCCCTCCAAATGGGAAGACGCTGAGAGATGGATAATTAGTCCACTGCAGGAGATGGTGCTTTAAAGCCTTTGGTGAAATAACCCCAAAAGCGACCCAAGGCAAAAAGTGGGCCGCTTGGGCCTTCGGGGTCGGTTTACTACTCTATGTATTCTCCCGCAATGTCTATTATCAAAGGAGGGAATTTCAGGAATCTTGTCACTGAGTCATCATTTTCAACAGGACAAAATGGGGATAACAGCTCAATGATTCAATACCAGGACAGGGTTGACAGCAATGTGAACTTCCATTTACTGATGGATTCGTCCGTTGCAAGGTCAAGCAGTGTACATGGTTGTTCTGAACTGCTGAGTCAGTCATTATTGCGGATTGCTCAAGGTAAATCAGTACTTCCTCTTTGCTTCATTCAATTTTAGAAAACCATAAAATTAACAAATATAGTCTCTTCATCTTAGTTTCATAGTTTTTGCGTATGTAATGACATGTATTTCTTGTGAGGTCATATCTGTGGTTTTATTTTCATGTCTTACGTGAACTATTCACAGCCCTGTAGCATAATCCTGGTATATATTTCAATGGTTAGCAGCATCCTTACATTATTAATTTCAAATTACAGTTTTTTGAGAAGCTAAGTGGTAATGCCAGTGTTCGTTAAATAATTGGCTGCTATAGAGGCTTAATTGTTGGGGTATGCCTAAATATCAGGTCAAAGTGGCTTCTCGTAAGTTGCAACACTTTTTCCAACCTCATGTACTCTGCTGGACTTAACAAACTAGATTACATAAATATAAGATCATAATGCTTACACTATAATGCTTACAACCTCACGTATTTGATATCACATCGTCTTTATAAAACCATCCAAGCATCCAACAAGTCTATAAAATAGTAAAACTAAAAAGTTACCACATTTGTATTGTTAAGCAATTTCATTTTGTTCACAACGAAAATTATACATCAAGCTCGCCTTCATTAAAAATAATTTTCCGTTTACTAACCCCATCAAAATTAAACTTACAAGTCGTTGTGAAATCTCCATTCGGCTATGGTAGCAACAAAAAAGCATGCAAGATGGGTAATTCTTGATCCGTTGTTATTCTTAGACACAAGCATCTTAAATTATGTTTGGTACCTGCAAGTTTATGTTGCATTTTGATGATAGGTACCAACAACTAATTTTTTCAGTCTCCATCTATATGTATGAATATTATTTTTCAGATGCATTGTCAGTGTAATATTTTGATAATATGTACCATCAAGCAACTCTGAAGAAGACTATATAGAGCAAGAGAATTAAGGTCCAATGTTAGGTCAATGTCCTCAATTTATATATGTTATTGTCTTTCTACACAAAGGTTAGTTATGGAGCCAATTATGAAAAGGTCCAATTTATCTACTAACAACATTGGCCAACAGATGTATATGGTTGGAGTCCGGCTAATGAAGCCAAGAATCAGACTAAAGTAATTAAAGATGATTGGATACACGTTTGGGATGAAGAATTTACATTCGGGTTGACAATTCCAGAACTAGCCTTACTAAAAATAGTTGTACGAGAACATGATGAAATCAAGAAGGATGACTTTGGTGGTCAAACATGTTTGCTATATCAGAGTTTAGAACTGGGATTAGGAGATAGATTTGAAAATGTGAAGCTGCTTATGAAGTATCCTTGGTGATAATCATTGTTGAATATATAGATTTGGATATCATACTCATTTAATTTTTGTAATTTTTAACAAGGTTATCTCAACAATCTATCCGAGCTTTATTTTTTACTCGGGGAGAGGAGATACGGGCTTGTGACATGAGATTTCTTTTCATATTGATATTTCAAAGTTTTGCCTCATATAAAACTAATTAATTATAAACTAAATTTATACACCAAAAGATAAAACATAAAAATATTTAAAATTGCAATATAAATCATATGATGAGCTTTTTTGTTTTCATACCTCAAGTTCAGTAAATTGACGTTTACTTGGCAGATCTTCAGGGGTCGTTACTGAAGATTTGTCAATGTGAAATTATGCCCTATGAACGATAATTTCGCTATAGCAAATTATGTCAACGATAATTATAAGACAATGGGCGGGCTTCGACCACTAGTATATATATATATATATATATATATATATATATATATATATATATATATATATATATATATATATATATATATATATATATATATATATATATATATATTGAATCACTCTTTTTTTTCAATTTTTTTTCGATTTTTTTTTCATACACTTTTACTCTACCATCCTCTATTATAACATCAAAATAATAGGGATTTATAGGCACATCCCTACACTTGAGTTTTTATTACTCTAACACTAATTTGACCCGAATTGAAAAGATCAAAACACTTAGAGTACATTATTACGCAAATAAAAGGAATTTGAATTTAACGTTCCTTCCCGTCACTTGATAAAATTTAACTTTTCCCATGAGTCCCAATCGTCCCAAAACTGTGTACAAAGGATATGACTCGACTTAGCAACTTATGCAAGCAACTAGATAATTGAACTAAAGGTTTAGTATGATAACAATAATACACTAAAAGTGAGTGCATACAAGGTAGGCTAAGGCGATTTGGGTGTACATTTGGGGGTGGATTGTAAACAGTGCTCTTCATTGATATTCCGGAAAACCGAAACATCACGAGAACCGCAAAAAGGATAGGCTCTGAGGGGTTAACTAGGGGTATCGTGTACTAAAGATGAGTACAACGCAAGGGTGTAGGGAAATTACTCAACCGATGTGGAAGAAGTAATTATACTACGGGTATCAAACACGGGTTATCCTAATGCCTCTTATCATTTAGTTATTCCTAACTACACAAGTGTAGTCTCACTAGCGATCTCGGAATGAATCACAAAACAAGTTCTAGAATCTATTATACTACCGGTACACACTCGAAGCATTAAAGTGGAATGCCTTAATTCCTACAAATCTAAGGGCGATCCTCACATTTGGGTGGAATTTAAGTGGTAAAGGGTTGTGTGCTAGTCATATAACTTCCTATCCACTAGACGCTTTATTAAGACTAATGGCCTACTCCTACATGTCATGAAAAATTTTAAATTTGGTGCCAAAATTACCCTAACCGATATTTCTCATGGTTTATTACACAATTGATATTGGACAAGGCAAATAGTCAAGGATAAACATAGTTTCAAAGTTCCCGTTTTATTTTCCCTCCCTGCACTTAAACTGAACATTGTCCCCAATATTCCCCGAAAGTATCAAAGTTATGATAATGGAAGGTAATTAAAAACGAAAGAAACTAATACTCCCCTGATTAGCTCGGTAGGATCCGTGTGAAGTAGTGGTTAAATCCTTCTTCAAGAAGAATGTATGCGTGAAAAGCTCCATCCAATCTTATGTATCTTCTTCTTGATAAATAAAACCTGCACACTTGAAGAAAACAAACGAAACCTTCGCGTAAAATCGGCGGTAACAATATATATAGACTCTACTAAATTAGGATCTAATGCTTGTGGAATGGACGTTTACAGATTTTCTAGAAAATTAAGACCTGGAAAATTCCAAAAATTTAAAAGTAGCTCAGAAAACGAGAAAAAGTTAGAAGTTGTTTCCACTCCTCCTGACGCCGTCGGGTTTCGACCCTGATGCCATCAGGTTATCCTGACAGAAACTGGTCTACGATTTTCTAGAAAAAATTCTGGAAAATTTATATCTTTAGAATCTGGAAAAATTTCCTGCAAAACATCCATTATGACTCGATACAAGCATTTGACTCGAACAAACACACATGTATATCTTTTTAATAATCGTAATTCTCATGTTCACGTTCTTTTTGAAAACGTGTGTAATCCTCCCTACACTTATCCCTTTTGTAAAATACCTTTATATGTAATTAAGACGAGGTTAAAGACAAAATAAAGCATTTTTACAAATTCAAACATGAGAATAAACAATCAATAAAAGATATACGACACACAAACAATCAAACAATTAAGCATGGGTTGCCTCCCACGAAGCGCTTTTCTTTATTTATGAGTTTTGTAGCTAGACTCGAAGTCGTGCCCTTACGTACCGATATAAGTAAGCTTATCCTCTAGAATATCATAAGGATCAAACTTATCATTTAAGTTCCTAGTGGTACGCTTGGTTCGGTATGCCTTTTCAAACTTCTCTCCATCGGGGTCATAGATCGTTATCCTAATGTACCACTCTCCATTATCATCACTAGGCGGTCTATCCCAATTCCACTTATGCTTAGGCTTATCGCTCTCAACTTTCCACTTATTCATGACAAGGTTGACGGGCAAGCTTCCTAGGAACTTGGTCATCTTCCTAAACACTAAGGCGTCCTCGAACGGGTTCACTTCCATGTCCCTAGCCAATTCTTTTTCATGGAAAGTTGCTTTACTAGCAAAGGCTTCATCTAGATAGAAAGGTCGTTGAGGACCTATGAAGTATTTATTAATCCAAGGTCCATACCTAGATGGCCGTTCTATCCAACCTAATCTCATGGGGGATTTCCTCTTCCTTGTAGTAAATATGCTTTTTGACATCGTAAATTGATCTAGCACTCCCTTCTCCTACCACTATTTTGGACATCTTACAATCAATGATGGCACTAGCGGTAGCTAAGAATCCCCTTCCTACTAACAATGGGCATGCCGGGTCCTTATTCATGTCTAGCGCATGGAAATATGCCAAAAGAGTCAATTCTCCTACGTGTACTACCATGTCATTTATTATCCCTACCGGATATGCAATACTACCGTCCGCTAGACCTAAGATGGTTTCCGTTGGTTCTATCTTACCTAAGTTAAGGCTTCTATGGAGGGACAATTGAACAAGATTGATGCATGATCCTAAGTCGGCTAGAGCATCGAGAGGTTTGGAAGTTCTAAGCCTACACGGAAGAGTGAATAGCCAAGGATCATCTAACTTCTTAGGTAAATTATTTTGCACAAACACGGACCCATGTTTTCCAATTTTTAGTTCTCGCTCATATTTTTCTTTTAAAGCATTATAATAAGGTGCATGAGCTAAGACTTCAAGAACCGGTTTTTCTTGATGGATTTCCTTGTACTCCTCCTTTAGATTAGGTTTGGGTTCTTGGTTGACGGGTTTCTCAAGAGTGGGTTGTACCAATGGTGCGGGTCCTTGGTACCTCATTTGGGATCGCTTGGAACCCTTGTTGATAGCATTTACCGAGTGGATCTTTGGGTGTGAGGGGCATGGATGTGCACTCTCCCATGGTGAACAAGAACATGAAGTCGATGAAATCGAATTCACTTTTGGGTTCTTTATAGTATCACTTGGGAGTGCTCCAATTTCCCGATCATTGAAGGCTTTTAAGAGGGCGTCAAGCTTGTTTGTCATCTCGCCTTGTCGTTGCTTGAAATCGGCTTCAAGCTTAGTCAATCGAGTTTCTTGAAATGACATGAATTTAGACGGAATTGCCTTAAGACTAGTGGGGTTCTCGGTGTTTGGAGGGTTGAACCTATTAGGTGGACTAGATGAGCTTTGGGGTGGGTTTGAATTTTGGTTCTACTTAAGGTTGGGGAGATTCCTCCATGAGGGGTTATAGGAGTTTCCTAAGTTGTTTTGTTCGAGCTTGAAAGTGTACCACTTCTCTCCCGCTCCGTTGGTACGCGTGGAGGTGTAGTCCGCAAAAGCTTGTTCGGGGAGTCTTGTGCAATCACGAGTGTCGTGAGGACCACTACACAACTCACAAGGTAGAGTGATTTTGTTCACTTGACGTGAAGACTTAGGATTTTTGTAGGAGCTCATTAGGAATTTGACTTGATCTTCAAGCTCAAGCATCCTACGGTCGGAAGGTTGTGAATCAAAGTGAGGCAAGGAGATTACCTTTACGGTTTTGGGCAACTCACGGGGGTCATTCCAACTTTCGTTGTCATAGAGAGCAAGGTCCTCTATTATACCCCACGATTCTTCCGCGGTGAGATCACAAAGTTTACCAAGGGCCGCTTGGTCAATGGATCGCTTAGTTGGGAAGTTGACATGATCATAAAAGAGTTAGACTTGAAGCCAAAGATCAATGCCGTGATGAGGGACTCTATGGAGTAAGTCATTGAATCGAGTCCATGCTTCGTAGAGAGATTCACCTTGACGTTGTTGGAACATCAAGATTTCATTCCTAAGCTTAGTAGTTCTCCCCGAGGGGAAAAATTGAGCAAGGAAACGAGTTGTGAGATCATCCCAACTTGAGATGGAGCCGGCGGGAAGTCGCTCAAGCCATTTACTAGCTTGGCCCCGTAAAGAGAATTGGAAGAGACGCAAGCGTGTGGTCTCCCGAGTAGTAGCATCGAGGTCGATGGAATCGACGATTTTAAGGAAATCCTTAAGATGCTGATTAGGATCTTCAAAACGAAGTCCATGGAATGCACATCCGTTTTGCACCACCCGGATGGTGTCGGATCGAAGGGCTGCAGTTTGGGCTTTATCGGGAAGCTCAATGGTGTTTCTATAGCCTAGGTGGCTTTGTCTTGAGTATTCACCAAGGGTACGGCCTCTTGGCGGGTCATTTGGTGGTGGGTTGATGAGTTGTGGTTGATTATCACCTTCCATGATGAAAAGTGATGGGGTTACTAACAAAGGTCACGAAGAAGGGGGATAGACTACGAGGAAGCTAAAAATGGGATAAAATCTTACTTGATAGGAATCAAGCAAGGGAACCTAAACGAGGTGGAAATCTAATTAGCTATTCTATTCCCCGGCAGCGGCGCCAAAAACTTGATACGCGTACAACGCGCGTTCGGGGTCAAAGGAACTTCCTTTTCGTCGAGCAAGTTTTTCAACACCCTAGGAAGTGAACCTAATCATTGTAGTGTAGTATTAGGGTAAGCCTCGGGAATTGATATCGTTCTCTAAGGGAATAGGAATACTAGTGAGAAATTACTACGCTAAGGTTGGGGTTGAGGAAGATTATTTTTTATCTTTTTTATATTTTTTAGAAATTGAAAGGTACGAATCTCGGGGTATTGGATTTGAGGGGTTGGTATTTCTACCGATTACTCTACTATTATCTATTCTAATTAACTAAGCTAAGGGGTAGTCTATATCTATAGTTGTGTGCTCTTATGATGGTTAAAAATGTGTTTACTTAGATGCTATTACTCCCTAGTTATCTCCTATTGATGGTTGAATTGTCACGTCCTTATCCTTAACGCGTTGTGTCTTCTAAGGTCGTAGGGTATGCGTTTTTCCCTAACTCTTTGAGACTACCTTAAGGTTAGCCTACGAAATCTCTAGTGTTGAACCTAAGACCTTGATAGATCTTTGAGCGCTCGTGAATCGTTAGTAATGTTTATGTAATCACAAACACACTAATAGAAAGTCTCTATTACTTGTATTCTAAAGCTGAAATCAAACACAAGTAACAACACAAATTACTAAGAATACTTTGATCCTCTATGGATCTTTGAATAATACTAAAACTTGTTTTTCAAACTCGTCCATCATACATACTAATGTGTTCCTTTTATAGACAAGGAACCCTAAACCGTTTCACAAGAAATGTGTAATCATAAAACTAAAGAAGATATACATTATCACTTCCTAATAAAGCTCATGCATATCCTAACTAATTATAAAATACGCGGAATATCTATATCCGCAGAAACAAACTACGCGGTTTTACTACTTCCGCAGAAACACATCTTCAGCAGAATCCAGCACTTCAGCAGTAACTTCAGCAGAATTCTTATCTTGTAGAATTGCCAACAATCCTCCCATAATCTTGAATTTGACAGGTTAAGTTCAAGATTCTTGATAGATCTGTAACACTTTAGCACAAGAGGATTGAATCGAACATCAGTAGCAAAGAAACAAAACAACCACATCTCTATGATGGCAAAACTTTGAAACTTCAGATCTTTGCAGCAACAAATGACAAAATGTACATCAAAACAGAATAGTTTCATACTATTCTCATCACATCCAGGTGTGTTAACTCCTGTTAGAGGTGAATAATTGAAAATAATAGATTTGATGTCTCTTTACCAATAGCCATTACTACTCGAGTAGCCAAATGTTTAAGTTTGAAAACTATGGTACACTGATAACCATCGATTTTTAGCAAATCAGCAACTATAAACGGATTTTAAATGTCTTTACCTGTAGCCGTTTGCTCAGGACTAGTCAATTCTTAGGGGAAAGAATCACCTTTGGTGAATTGATAACCCAATATGGTATTCCACTGCCTTTACCACAAGCCATATACTTGTGGGCTAGCCATTTCTTGGATTCCAAAAAGGAATAAGCCATGGTGAATTGATGACCATACAACCCTCAGCAATTAAGCATGGGTGAGTTGCATACCCTATGATTTTGAGCAAACCATTACAGCTATCAACAGATTTGATGTGTCTTTACCAAAGCTGTACCCTTTGGACTAGCCAACTCTTTGATGGACACAAGGCACATCTGGTGAGTTGATAACCATCAACAGAGTTATATACAACAAAACTGAAGATACAATTTTTTTTTACTAAGAATAATTAAACTAAGAAAGAAATAATTACAAATAAACAAAGAAAGAAATGATACAAAATACCATAATCAAGTAGAAGCTTGGTGTTGCAGAAGCTTGGACTTGATTAACCCAATCAATTGTTCAGCATGAGTCATATCATTCCCCACTGTATCAGGAGGAACTTCCAATTTCCTTCTAAGCATACGTTTCATCAGTTTAATGGACAAAGGATAATGCTGATCAGAAAACATACATACAGACAGTCCAGACTTTGTCTCCACAACATGCACATTTGGAATAGGATAAAATCTCCAAGTATAAACCTTCCACTTATGTGAATTCGTCCAAATTGAATACCCTTTACCATTTGGAGACTGAGAATAAAAAAGAACTTGAAGATCTCCCAATAAGTACAAACCAGAACCCTGTGGTATATGAGTGGTATAATACTGTGTGACAAAGCCATGGAGAGTAATCAAATCTTGCCTATCCACCAAATGAAAGATGTCTTTCAAGAAAGTAAACTGCATAGAAGAGTTATCTATCCGATATATAGTGTTAAGCTGTCCATCAGTCAATGTCCATTGTGTCAACACACCATAAGAACCCTCAGGAAAAGTTGCAGAAGAACCCACTTTGATAAATGTTGTATCAGCAGCCTTAAGGTCCAAATGCTTAGAAGAACCACCCTTGTGAGATTTATGAACTCCAAAGGCCTTCTTCCCAGATAATCTCACAGATCTCCTGATGGCAATGTGTCTCCTTTTGGACATCCTTTTCCCCCTCCTACCAGGTACATAAATACCCATAGAAAAAGAAGAAGAAGGTACCTTCTCAGATGCACCAGAGGCATCTTCAGTAGGAAGAGAAGAGGTAGAAACAGAGGGAATTGGAACAGAACCACCCATTGCATACAATTTATCAAGCTCTTCTCTTGCCTGTTTAGCTCTAGCAGCTTCTTGCTCAGCTCTCCTAACCATGTCTGCTCCTTCTTGATCAGCAGATGCAGAAGAAGGAATAGTATCAGGCTCAAAATTGCTAGGAGTTCCCTTTGGATCCATAAATGTATCAGCAACACTGGGTGAAGCGTCAGGAGAAACAACTATAGGTTCAACACATTGTACACTCTTAGAAGAATGTACACCTTCAGTAGGTTCCTCAGCAGTAACAACATGAGTGCTCAGCTGTGCTCTATCATCATCAAAAGAATCCACAATCTCAACTTGCTTGGGTCTTTTGGCTTTTGGAGCATCCATACCATCAGCAATCCTTTTCAGTTTAGAAGCTGGTGTAATATGCTTCATAATCTTATGATACATACTGATCAAGTCAGATTCAGACAAAGCCTAGACTTGTTTCTTAGTCAAACCATATTGATAGAGAGTAGTACTCTGATTATACACCACATTTCTCATATAAGTTTTCTTATGTGCTATAGTCTGTGGTTTCTCCCTCTTAGCTTTATCCTTTTGTGTAGCAATAGCTTTTCTTATTTCAGCTGCAGCTTTCTTCTTTTGTTGTCCAATAGCCATCATTTGTGCAGCAAAGTTTTCACTATTAAAATCAGCCCCTAAAATACTTTGAGCAAGAGTAGGATTTGAAGCATCTTGAAGAGTGTAAGAATCTCATTGCTCATCAGTAAAATTGATAGATTGTGCATCCAATTCTCTTTGTCTCTCAGGAGGCAAATTTGTATTAAACTGTTCTGCAAGTTTTTGTGCCAATGCTTTACTCTTCATCAAATCTGCATACTCTGTTAGCATTCGGGCTTGCGCTAGCCTTTCCTTTTCAGTTACAAGATCTGAACCAAGATCTTCATCAACCATAACTCCTTTCCCTCTATCAGAAATATCCATAGCAGGAACATTGGTACCAGGATCATGAGAAGAATCATCATGAGAAATATCAACAATTGGAACTGTGTCAATATGCTTAGAAGAAACACTAATTGAAGCATCAGGAGTAACATGTTGAGAAGGATCTTCAACAGGTGTAGGAGATACAGCAGTATCAGGCTCCACAACAAAGGTTCTCCCAGCAACAAATATTTCATGAGTATCTGCTGAAGATATAGGACATGGTTGTTCTTGCACAGATGATACATGACCTTGTTCAGAGGCAACATCAACCATGTGTGCATCAGTCACAGAATGATCACCAATAATAGTAGCATCATCAACACTTGGCACCTTAGAAGATTCAGTGGAATCCTTTCTCAAATACTGTCTTCTCCTTCTTCGTTTAAACTGAATAGGTTCCTTTGGTTTTGAGGATTCAGCAGCAATGGGAGAAGAATCATGAGACTGTTGAGCAACATTAGCAAATAACTCAAGAGAATCCAAATGTATATCCTCCTGCTCTTCATCAGAGGAAACCACAAACTTCCTTTTGATGTTCTGCCCAAGTTTTGCTTCTAACTCCTAAACCTTCTTTTTCAACACGACAATCTCACCACCAAGTGTGGATTTGGTATCTGCAAGCTCCGTTCTGAGATCATCAACTTCTTTCACATACCTGTTCAGTAAAGCATATACAGAGGTAAGTGTAATAGGGTCCTCAGCTCTACCAGCAGATTGCTCAGTGGTAATGGGAACTTCATTGGGCCTTTCAGGAGAAACATGTACATGCTCAAAGATAGGAGAGTTTACATCAAATGGCTCTCGAACTGGACTAGGTGTGGGCAGTCTAGTAAACTCAGGTTCAAGCTCATCAGGAGCAACATGAGTAGGTGGTGGACTAGGACTAGGTGACAAGGGTAAAGGTGTAGGTGGAGGTTGGTCAAGAGAAACATTTGATGCTTCAGCAGTTATGGAGGGTCCCTGATCAATGGCAACTGATGGATTGCCATCAGCAGCAACATTAGGAGATGGTGGAGCACCAGAAACATTACCCTCATCAGCAGCACCATTACCATGTGGCAACATAGCTTCTAGCAGAGGATGATGTGCTCCTAAATAATGAGTTTTCATGGAAGCAGACAATTTAGCACTAAGCGCTCCCATGGGGCAAAAAAATCTGTCTTGGGTTGTTATGTCTAAAATCATTTGTAAAAACCTGGGGTACATTAGAAACTTATGCTTTTTCTTTTGAATATTTTCAACCAAATTATCAAAAATAAACTTAGAGAAATTATAAGTTAAACCCTGTGAAAGACATACAATACCACACCCCAATTGGATAGAAAATTGATCCCATCCGCCTGACTTGTTGCTTATGCACTAAAGTAAGGTATGCACCAAAAACCTCCACATGGGGCAAAACTTATTCTTGTGCCACATATCCGTGTTAGTACTTTAGTAACCAACATCTCTTAACCCATCAAGTATCTCTTCAGTGTTAGTGTGATATACCCCACCTTCATCATCCAAACGAAGTTGTGTCCTAATCAAATCCTCAGTCACCGCGTACTCAGTTCCATCAATCATTGCTACAATTTCTGTGTCACTTCGTTTAGTAGCAGATGCCCAAAATTGTTCAACCAACGATTCAAATATCACATTTGGAGAATGTGTTAGAGCATAATGAATCTTGGAACGCTTCAAGAAATCCACCATAGGTTCATACAATTCATGTCCCTTTGCTTTCCCCAGAAAAGCAACCTTGTTGTGGTCTTTCTTAAATGGAAGTGCCGCCATGTAAGAAATTGTGAGAATAGGTTATGAATCAACCAAATGGAAATGTGTTTAAATTGATTGAAGAGGGAATCAGTTAATTTTGGGCAAAGATTATGCGAGGTATTGTATAAATATAATTTACCCAATTATGGTCAAAAATATCGGAACAAATCGTTGACCAGATATGACGTGTAAAGTAACTCCAACCAAGTTCAAAATTAACGCTTCAGAAGAAGGGATGGTCAATCTGCTGATGGAAGTCAATCAGCAGAATCAACTCAAGTGTAAAAGTATCTTCAGCAAATATCTTGAGTTTTACTGTGCCACCCAACTCACATTAATTGCCATCAACCCTTGACTTCGCCTATAAGATAATCCCAATTCTCAATAAACACATATAAATCACCCCCAATGTACTTCAAAACCCTAAGTTCTCAACAATTCCACAATCAGCATCAACAAACATGTCTACCAAACCAGAAGTCATCAATCTAACCTCCTCCTCCCCATCATCATCATCCAGTGATGATTCACGCCCATTGTTTCGATACCCTTATCAAGATAAACCTCGACCTTCAAAGTCCCCTTTTCTCCCTTCATCTGAAGATGATAGTGTAGTGGATCCAAGTGATTCATCTAGGGGTTCTAATGACTCCACAGAGCGTCTAGAGCCAATCTTCAATAGATTGGTGAGAGAGGAAGCGGAGAGGACAGCAACAGGTGGAGAGAAGCCCCAACCTTCACAACCCCAACCCCAACCAAGGCCACGTGCCAGAAATCCACCACTCCCAAAGACAAGAGAGGTGGTGATTGGTCTTCCTGCTCCAGGATCTGGTGCTTCTTATCATGGAAGCAGGGGAAAGGGCAAGGAGGCAGAGGTGAAGGGAAAGGGAAAAAGGAAGGTGGAGTAGAAGATGCTCTATGGTGGAATGAGTAGATGGAACAACTGAAGATTTCTCATATCACAAAATGCATCCATCGTCGTTTTCATCAATCCATCTTCAGCTTCTTCATCGTACTGGTCATGCATATCCACCAGCTTTTGTAATAGATGATAGGAACTAGAATATGTTTTGTAGATTTAGTATAGGAATGATCAAGCATATCCACCAGCTTTTGTAATAGATGATAGGAGCTGTAAATTGTTTCTTGAATGAATGAACAACTTCTCTTTTATAACTCAATGACTATCACTTGATCTTTACTTCAGTACTTCTCTTCAGAAGAAATAATGAGATCACTTGTACGTCTCTTCAGTAGAAACAAGCTTTAAGCATACATGACCATATTCCCAATTAATCAAACTTGGTGAACTTCAACTTAAGATAAGTAACTGCTCATAAAGGCATTCTGCAAAACAGACACAAAGTAGCAAACAAACCAAAACATACAAGGCTAAAAGATCATTAGCAGGTTAATGATATCAAACAAAAATATAAACAATAATCTACAAAATATAAACACCAATAATCCTCCCCTGAGGCATATGCCTCCCCTGAGGCTTATGCCTCCCCTCAAACTTTGCAGTTAAGGGTTAAGCATCCCAATATGGACTCTCTACAGAGGAAGATCCTACAACAACAACAAAAATATATACAAAATATTAGTACACTATGGAGACTCAAGTCATCACTGACTTGAGCCTACCTTGTGGATCATAAGATTTAGGCCATGTAGATGTATAAGATCCACCATTGTTCCTGGGCCTCCATTGAAAATTAGGTCCCTTTTTAGTCCAAGAACAACCTGCTGAGGGCATCACAGCAGTATCCTTATATCCCTTGCCAACATACATTGAGTCAAAACATCCAGGCCAATAACCATTTTGAAAATATGAACTAGTTGGTCTCATATATGGTCTAGCAACTGATCTGCCCCATTTTGAAAATTGTTTATCAGCAGAATTGTGTTTATAAGTTGCTTGTGGAACAAAAGATGGTATATCATTAACATTTTTCCACATTGGTCGAGATTTCTTTTGACTAGCACATACACCCATTCTTTGCTCATGAAAATTACAATCCTTAATAAAATAAAATTTACTTCCACACACAAGACATGTCTTCTTTTTAGAAGATTTATTCAAAATGAAAGAAGTTTCATCACAAGCAAAAGCATTCAAACCACAAACATGAACATAATTGTTTTTAACAGAATTATTGTTTTGCAAAGAATTAAATGACAAGTATTCAGAGGAAACTGTCTTGGAAGTTGATTCCTCAGCAGTAACTCTAACAGGCTTGTAGGGAGTATTGGGTGTAGTCTTGGGTGAGGTCTTGGGAAGGTCTGACTTTTCACTTGAATCACAACTAGTATAAGTAGTAGACCCTTGGTCAGAGGACTTGTCACTGTCAGAATAAGAGACAAAGTCATTAGATTTAGTATTAGGGTATGGCAAGTCTCTTGACTTTTTGCCATAAAGATAATGTGATCCATCAGAGTCTATAGTGATGTCAAGGTCAGTGGGCATATGTTCTCCTCTAATAGGTCCAGGTACATAATGTAAGTCTCCTTCTTTTACATAATTAGCTAATCCTGCTGGTGTAGATTTACGCGTATCAGTTCTAGCTTCTAAGCCAACATACTTCTTAAAACCTAAACCTAGCCCAGAGTTTACAGATTGACTACCATAGAGAAATCTAGCTACTTTGTCACCTGACACTAACCATTCTTTATGTCTTGCTACTTCCTCATCTAGTTTCTCTTTCAGCACTTGGTTTTCTGAAACTACATCAGCTTTTTCTTTCTCAATACGTTTTAAATCAATTTTAGTACATTCCAAATCACTTTCTAACACCCTTATCTTTTCATCATAAGCAAGTTGATTCTTTTGAAACCAAATTTTTTGTCTTTCTACAGTTTTTAAAGCCTTTTTGTAAGCCTCAACTTCAACATAGCATTCATTATATTTAGGTTTCAATTCATCATAAGCTTCCTTAAGTTCATTATATCTTTCACTACAACCAAAAACACAATTATGTACCTGAGAGATGCCCATTAAGGCAACTTGATTGTACAGATCCTCTATAGTACAGCATGCCAGCAATCCACTCTGCTCAGAACCAAAAACTTTATCATTCTCAGTATCATGCACCTTCCAGTTGACATGATCATCCAGTGTGACCAAAGCTGTGGAGGATCCAGCTTTGGTAGTTCCAGCGTCCATTTGATTCTGCTGATAGGTAGAATACCTAACTTCATCACCAGCCTTCCTATCCTTGCATTCTCTTGAGAAGTGACCCATCTGACCACAAGTATAGCACTTGACTTTCCTTCTATCAAATCTTGTTGAATTTCTTCCTAGGAAACCAAACTTTCTCCCAGACTTACTCTCAAACTTCTTGATGTTCATTGAGAGCATGGCCAGTTGCCACTTCAAGTTCATCTCTTCCATATCAAGTGGATCCACCTGTTCAAAATCCTCAAATGTAAGTTGTTGTTGATTATCATAATTAGCAACAAAAGAGTGAATTACATCTTCCAATACACCACTGGATTTGGGATTTGATGTAGTGGTAATGTAGGATGATGATGCTGAGGAAGTAGGGCTTGGAGCATAGGTCATCTTATGTGAGCAGGTGCTAACAAAAGCTGAGTGAGTGGGAGTGGATGAACGAAAAGGACTTCTGACATCGGGCTCAAGAGTTTTAAGTCTGTTGTAGAGATCATAAAAAGTAACCAGATCTAGCCCACCTTTTGCTTTAAGTGCAATGCTTACTTGCAACCAAGATGGAGGTAAAGATCGTAAGAACTTTGAATTGCAATCCTCATTGTCTGGCCTGGCCTTCATCTGATTCAATTGACTCAAAATCCTATGGAACCTGTCATATCCCTTGTGGATTCCTTCTTCCTCAGAGATTTGGAATTCTTGAAACTGCTGTTTCAGCATTGATTTCCTCATCCTCTTTGATTCCTCATTCCCACCAAACCTAGCCTTGATTGCCATCCGGATGTCCTTAGCATCCTCCATGTAGTGAAAGTCACCCATGTGATCATCTGGTATAGCCTGAAGAAGAATAGTTTGAACTTTATTCTCTCTCTGAACAGCCAGTATCTCTTCAGCAGTTTTGGGACCAACGATGGTAATAATACCATCAGCATCTTTGACGCACTTCTTCAAACTATTACCCTTACGAACAACTTCCCAAAGATTCCAGTCAATATTGGAGATCCATTTATGCATCTTCATAGCCCACAATTCATACTCCTCCTTCTTGAGGTATGGGAACTTTGCATTGTTGTTTGTGAGATTGAGTTGTTGCAAAGATGTGGTGTTTTGATTCTGAGTAACTTCAGTTTCATTGTCTGACCCAGGCATTGTTATGATTGTTTTGGTTGTTTTGGTTGTGAGGGTGTAAAGAAAAAGATTTTCTTAGTATCACAGAGACTCTCTTGAGGCTCTGATACCACTTGTTGAACCTAAGACCTTGATAGATCTTTGAGCGCTCGTGAATCGTTAGTAATGTTTATGTAATCACAAACACACTAATAGAAAGTCTCTATTACTTGTATTCTAAAGCGGAAATCAAACACAAGTAACAACACAGATTACTAAGAATACTTTGATCCTCTATGGATCTTTGAATAATACTAAAACCTGTTTTTCAAACTCGTCCATCATACATACTAATGTGTTCCTTTTATAGACAAGGAACCCTAAACCGTTTCACAAGAAACGTATAATCATAAAACTAAAGAAGATATACATTATCACTTCCTAATAAAGCTCATGCATATCCTAACTAATTATAAAATACACGGAATATCTATATCCGCAGAAACAAACTACGCGGTTTTACTACTTCCGCAGAAACACATCTTCAGGAGAATCCAGCACTTCAGCAGAATCCGTCAGTAGTAACTTCAACAGAATTCTTATCTTGTAGAATTCCCAACATCTAGGATTCATAAACTAACTCTAAGGTTATCTTTGGATGTTTAGACTACAATAACTCTAGGTGATTATGAACTAATGTTCACAAAGATTACTCAAGCATTAAAAACACAACGAATGACCTATCGCAATACTAGGTCAATCACAATTAAGATAAGAGACAACCAATCAATATTCAATATCTAGGTTTCATAGATCTAAGCAAACACATAAGTAAATTAGCCGGACATAGAGAACATGCAAGCATACACACAAACAATTGAAGACATAATTGAATTAATGAAGTAAATCACTTATCTTGTTGTAAAATAGGGTATGGAACCCTAAGATACTGCCCAAGACAGCCTTGGTTCGGTTTAGGTTTTACTCCACAAAAATACCTCTCTAAAATACTAAAAATCCGAATTCTATATATAGAGTTACAATATGCGACAGCGTCACTCTTTAATTGTGACGCCGTCGGGTCACCGCCATTAGGTTTTCGTCTTGGCCACGTCAACTCTATGACGGCGTCACCTTATGCTTGTGACGCATTCGGCTTCATCTTCTGACGCCGTCGGGATCCAAATCTAGGCCGTCTGAGTTGTGATGCCCTACTCTTTTAAACCTGATGCCGTCAAGTGCAAAATAGCAATTTGCTCTCTGATTCGTCTCAAGGTGCGTCGCGACGGCGTCGCCATTTTGGCTGTGACGCCGTCCCCTTCAGTTCCAACAGCTTGAGTGTCTCGATTCTTGACTTTGGCCATTTTCTTCATATATTCGCGCCTTTTCGTCCGAATAAGTGTCATTCCAGAAATTTACCTTCAAGAGACCTAAAAAGTGAAAAGGAACAAAATTAAGTAGTGACGGATACAAAAGTGATCAATTAAGGGCTTAAATGACCCCTCAAAAGTGTACCTTTTAAATCCTTATCAAGTCCCTTAAGGTTTGATGTAACATTGAAAATCATGAGAATAAGTCTGAGATCTTTTTGTTTTTCATTTATGCTAGGTTCGAGTCTTGGTAGGTTGTATCCGTGATGATAGAGGTTCAAAGTAAAGAAATCTTGTAAAGATAACAATTGAATCAGATCTGAGATCGTTTGTATATTTTTTCAGTTTAGTGTCATGAACGAATCAAGGAAAAAGAGTTATACCTCACATGTTATCACTTGTTCTAAAATTCGGATATATGTCAAAAGTTAGGATCTATGATGATTTTGTCTCGAGTGATTGTCCCTTATGTTGACTTGATGAATATTAACACAACCGAGATAAGAACTGAGATCCTATAATTCTTTGATGACTTGGTTTATCTTAGAATCTAAGATGTATGTGATCTGTGTTGATCTTTGTAGATGTTTAAGATAGTAATGATGTATGATAGTTTGATGATATTTTCTGTTGAATGAATCTGTTGAATGATGTATTATCTGTTGGTGATTCTAAACAGTTGATGGTTTAAATTTGTGATTAGGAATGATGTATAATAGTTGTCGGACTATATTTGTTAATGATTGTTGATGTCTTGAGCTGTTGTTATTGAGGTAGCAGTTGAGTGTTGTTGATGTGTTGTTGTTGTAGCAGTTGACCTCTTTACCATCTCCATATCAGTGAACACTTTACAAGTTTATTCAAACCGCATCTGCACTTGTCTTTAACAAACTGTACATCTTAATTACAAACCGCTCATTTGACCAAGCCGCATCCTGCCATTTACTTCAAAACGCATCTTTCAAACCGATGTCATGAGTCAAAACGCATATACAGTCAAAACGCATCGAACAACAAACCGCAATTGAAAATTTGACTTTTAATTAACAAACCGCATGGAACCAGACAGCATTTGTGACAAAACGCATAAAAGTATAAACTTTTATGTCAAACCGCATTTCTTTAAAAGGTCAACAAACCGCAGTTGATTCAAAAATCAAACTGCATATTTGACAAACCGCATAATCTGGAATAACTTCATTTGACACAAATCTCATTAGGTACGTTGAATCTGGACAAGTCGCAGTCAAGACTATCAAACCGCATTAACGAATATTGACAAACCGCATCTAATAACTGATCACAAACCGCACTTTAGAACAGATCATCAGCAAACCGCATCCAACACGCAGCAACAAGAACTCATAATCAGATCCAGTAACATAAAAACTCATACAACAAACTCAGTAATCAACTTAATAGTAGCAGCAACATAAAACCAGATTCAGTACCACATCAACACGCATCAAACATCACACAATCTTAATCAAACCGCTACCAAGAACTACATACAAACCCGCACACAAACCGCTTCCAAGAATCAAACAAACCGCATACAAAAACCTCTGAAAACCATACGAATCATCAAAAATAACACAACCTAGGCTCTGATGCCAATTGTTAGGATCACACTTTTTATGTTGTTAGATGATTCGGGTGGTCTAGGGAGATGATTATACAAGTATGCCATGTTTAGAGAGATGAATAGAGTAGAGAGGGTGTTAAAGAGAGAGAGTTAAAACAAAAAGAAAAAGTTAGATTGGAAGAATCACCACCCATTCCAAGGATGGAAGGGGTATTTATAGTTACAACCTACTCATCCTCCTGTCGGACTGTGGATCAGGCATACAATGGGTAAAGACCCGTCCTTCCTCCATGGCGTTACTCTAAACTAATAACTAAGATAATAACTACCTAATTAACTACTAAATAACGTAAATAACGATATGTCTACGAGCTAACTTATGCTAGATTATATTTGGGGTGACCGACACTTCACTATGGAATTTCTAATTCCTAACAACTAAAAAATACAAATCCAAACTTAATCTAACTGAAGATAAATCCAAGTCTAATCCAGAAGAAAATGGGTATCTATCATCAGGGTAGTCCACTAAGAGCTCTAATGCACACTTCACTCATATCCCAGCTTCCCTATTAAAACCTGCCGCAGGAAAAGAAAATGCGACTCAGCTTAAAAAGGCCAGTGAAAAGATATAACCAAAATGAGTCATCATACATACATAAGTATAGGGAAATGGAAACATAAGCTCCTGCTGAAACGAATATCGTATGTCAAACGAATAAGAGATCAAGGATCAACTAAACAAATATCATAAGTCAAATGAGTCAAATAAAGTGAGAGATCAAAAGATAATGCGGAAATCAAATAATCATAAGAAATCAAACGAATCACATAGGAATGCCCACGAGCTCAAAACATATGTCTAAGGCATGATACATGACCTAAACCAAATATCCGAAACACATATCTATATATCTGTAAAATCATAAGTTGTACAAGGAGTTGCAGACTTCAATGTACCAAAAGCGAAAGGAGTGTAAGGCACACACCAACCAATCACTACAAAATGAAACAAAGTACCTAGGATACATCCATACGCTCCCTACAAAACAAATCACATCAAGTATATACACATACCATACATGGGCCAAGTGCGCTATATATAGCAATGCAGAACAAAAGGGAACGTAGTGGACTAATCACACCGTCAGAGATAGTGTTATGCCATTGGTGCCATCAATGACATGGTCATGATACCTCCATAACTAGTTAAATAGCTCGAACAACGGAATAGAAAAAAGCATATTCAAAGCATATCAAATCATCATATCATATTCAATCAGAACATATCAAATTGAACTGAATGATATCATAGCAAACGGATATCATAACAAATGTCATAACAAAACGGATAGAAATTCAAATATCATAACGAGGGGAATCATATTAAATGAATCGTATCAAAGGGATCATATAACAGGAATCATAGCAAAGGATCATATCAAATGGAATCATAATCAGAATCAACGTTCATAACGAGTCATGAGAAAAACACCCTTACTGAGAAAGGGTAGAATATATGTACCTCAAATAGCAAATGTAAATCACACCAGAAAACACAAATAGACAAGAGCTACTCATTCTTCAGCGAATCTACACGAATTAATGATCGTTTTATTATTTAAGTCCATATTGCAAATATTTACTGATTTCGTACTTATTGTTGTTCAGATTGCCATATTAGGTTTTCTTGCTATTTATAGCAACTTTCCAAATTTAGTAACTTTCCATATTTAGTAACTTTGGTTTACAATTCATAATTAATCAACTTAGGGTTTTAATATCGAAATTTGGTTAACATATGACCAATTATATCATAATTATAACTTAAGTACATTTTAGAGTTCAAACACATCAAATAGTATGAATTCCACAAAAACTTTAGCTTCTAACACATTTCTGATTTTAGTATATTTTAGCCTTCACTTTACAAATTTTAAAACCACACATAGACTCTTACTCAGAAGTTATAAAAACTTACACATGTGCCTATATGTCTTATGAGCTTACATGAAGTTTTTCAAAATTTATTAATAAGTGCAAACACCATTTCAAAAATCGTTTATCCAAATATGTTCAGAAAGTGACCTGATGGTATACCCCGAAAGTTTTTATTTATTTGACCCATTTAAGCACATAAAAAAAATCCACACAAATTCCAAGAAGTCCCACATAACATAAAAATCGCCCCCAAAAAATTAGAGCTCTTAACTCCTTATGGATTGAAAACTAAAAATCAAAAACCCCAACTGAATTTCAGACTCGGATTCACATATTTGACAACCAATCTCCTAAAAATGAAAAAGCTATCTTTCCGACCTCCAATGACCATGTAACTTACATATTCAAAAAGTATACATAGAGTACTCATGTTTAGACTCAAGAACCACATAAAAACTTGTTAGCATCATCAATTTAGACCCCTTTGAATTCGACTTAAATTCTGGACAACATCATAATTCGGATTTTAAGAACATCTAACCCTAACCAACGCAAGATTAAACCTCTAACATCCCTAATTATGTTTCGATGATCAATATACTTAATTACTGAGATTTTAATAAACCCTAATTCATCTTGTGAGTTACATAATTAATCATAGGGAAGGAGGAGAAAATATTTTTTACCCTTACTATGCTTCGAAAATAAGACTCGATTCTTGGTTCCTTGAGATTTCTTAAATAATAGCAATGGAGGCTAGGGTTTTCTCTTTCTCTTCATTTTTTCATGTAAATTGGTTTTGGAGGGGGAGGGGATGGGACAGCTTTTTTTTCTTGTTTTTTTTATCTAATATATGTTTACAAAATTTGGGTTGGGCTTGGATTTGTATGGGTTTTAATTTTTGTATTTTATTTCTTAACATATAGTTTTTATATTACTTATTTATTTATTCAACTTAGAATATAATCAAAATCTTAATAAAATGTTAGTCAAATTTTTATGGTGTTATAAGCATTTTTTCCTTATAACACTAAAACCATAACTCAACACAAATAATGTATCCTCAAGCTATAATTTGAGAAGAAACTGAAAGAAAGAGAGAAAAACCTAAAAATTATCATATTCTTAAGTTTTCTTAAAGATTGAAAATGGGGGAAATGGAGAGAAAAGGAGTGAAATTCATTGTGTTTTTTGTGCGTGTGAAACTTTCATCCCAAAATTAGGATGAAATAACAATAATTACCACAAAATAAATAAAGTTTATTGACAAAAATAACCTTGATTACAAGGCCCAGATCATTGTGATTTTTATTATAAGGGTATAGTGGCAATTCTATAAACTCAATTATATAAAAATGTGACACACAAACATTGATACGCTCACTTTCTTTTTCAAAACTGAAGAACAAAAATAATATCCAAGGTTATTTTCTTTACTTCCCCCTCCTCTTTACATTTCTTTACTTTTATTCCATTTCCTCTCCTAAAAAATTCGAGAACATAGTAAAAAACACCCACTTTCTAAAACTGGTGTTATAGGACGTACACCCATAGATCCCACATTTATTTTCTTTATTTTTTATTTTTATTTTATTTTTTTTTTCTTTTCAAATAAACCAACACATTAAAATTAACACGTTACATAATTTGAGTAGAATAAATTACCAAATTTATACATTTTAGGGACTAATTATGTACGAAACAAATCAAAAACTAACAACGCAGACCTAATAAGGATTAACGATGCAAGAACTTAACTAACGAGGACTAAAAAAATGCATCATCTTCTTCATTACTTTTTCTCCTTCGTGACCTGCAAAAAAACCACACCAGTTGCACATGTTCCAATTCATAAACCTTAAAAATACACGCACACTAAACCCAAAAACAACAAAAAATACCGATCGTGTTGGGTGACGGGACGGCGCCAGAGCTGATGGCGCAAGGTTCGATGTGCGGCTCATGTTATCCGTTGTCGCGAGGGCTACCAGCCAACAACACCAAGTGCCCCAATAAGTAATTATTTATCGATTAATTGTAATTCAAGAAACCATATACTTAATGTTAATTATTTTTTTCCCCCCGCAACGCGCGAGCAACTCTTACTCGTAAATAAGATTTGTTAAAAAAATAATTTTTAATGCTTTTGAGGGATATTACTGTTCTTCCACATTATATTTTCAAAAATGGCAAAAAATAGTTCCCCAATTAACTTGCGCTTTAGAGATAGTGCATAATAAATTTCAAAATTCATCTTTCTCGTTAAATGCAATTGCAACAACAACCCTATACGGTTAACTTGCATTTCAAAGACAATCATTATGCTCTGTTCTCAAGTCTAAATTTTAAAGAATGGAAGAGGATGGGACAGGAAGGGCAAAGTAAGAAATGATATTGTGAATGCAGTAGTTATTTTTATTTATTTTCTTGAGTTTTTATTTTTAAGTTGCAAGAAAAGAACGAGAAGCTACCCAAATTATCAATATACCCTCAAAACATAATTTACTCTATCACATGTGTTTTATGCGGTCATCAACCTTATTGACATTAAACAAAGTTATTACTTTTTGCCATATTAGACACATATGTCAAGACTCTCTTGATAATATAGACACACCCAATCATATAATATAGACACACCCAATCATGTTGAACTATGTCTAGACCATCCTTTACTGCGCCCAAACTCTATATACGGTGCAAAAAGTCAAGATTATTCCTTCACGTTGCAAATTAAGATAATAATCATGTTGTTATCTGAGGGATATCATGCAATTTTATATTTTTATTTGCCAGCAAATATCTATACTACTTATAATAGAGGAGTGAATATCTCTCTTCATGGTCTTAAAATTAAGACTTACAAAATACAAAGCCTATTATACAATACATAATGCACTATTAATGATCTTTCTCATCAATCTTAATTTTAAGACTTACAAGTCTTAAAGCTTAATATACAAAATACAAAGCACTATTAATGCGGTCAAGATATTTAATTTAGTTAATTAATTAACTGGTCAATAAATAGAATTAATGCAGCTATTAAAACACCTCTTACACAAGAAATACAAATTATCAAGCATATTGTACAACCAACTTAAACATAATTCCTGCATTAAAATGTCACTAATACAAATAATAAAGAACATTATACAAATATTCAAGCCCGAACGGGCAACTGTCCAAATGGGCCCGAGCCCGAACGGGTACGATCCAAACGGACACGGGGTCGAGCCCGAGTGGGCACGGGCCAAACGGGGTCGAGCCCGAACGGGCACGAGCTAAACGAAATTCTTGAAATCCGTAAATTTATTATCAAAAAGAACATAATAAACTAAAATACATGATTCACCGGAAAACTTTATTTCAGGGTATCCGCCGCCGCAACGCGCGGGAACCCTGCATTAAATGTCACTAATACAAATAATAAAGCACATTATAAAGATATTCAAGCCCGAACGGTCAACGGGCAAAATGTGCTTAAGCCCGAACTGATGCGAGCCAAACGGGCTCGAGCTCGAACGGACATGGGCCAAATAGGCACGGGCCAATGGGCTCGAGCCCGAATAGGCACGGGCTAAACGAAATTCTTGATATCCGTAAATTTATTGTCAAAAAGAACATAATAAACTAAAATACATGATTCACCGGAAAATTTTATTTCAAGGTACCTGCCGCCGCAACGCGCGGGTACCCTGCTAATATCATAATGAAAGAATATTCAAGGACGACATGGAAGAACCAAGATAACCCCAAAAAAGATTGTTAGCGTTAATAATTACTAGTGTATGAAAATTGTGGATAAGATTGTAATTTTACAAAGGCTCATGATGTTACTTACTCATTTCCCTTACTAATCCCTTCAAAAATGGGCGGAACAAAATAACACACAAAAACCCATCCCTTCCTTCCCTCCCACCTTCCCGTCCCCTACCTTTCCATATTAAAAAAAACTCAAGAATGCCCATTTTTTTTATTTTCCTTCTCATCCCCTTCCATTACTTGAAAAAAATCTCAAAAACAGAGCGTTAATAAATTTTGAAATTCATCCCTTTCGTCAAATGTGATTGCAGCAACAATCCTTATGTTCAATATGTGACTATTTGTGTAATGAAAATTTACACAAATAGTCTGTTTAATTACCTATTGATTTCAGTAATGGTCCCGAGTTAAATTTAGAGATTGTTTGTGTTACAATTGTTACCTAAATACCCCATGTTAGTTACCTCATTATTTGGGTACCAAATACTTATTGTTGACTATTTATTTATTTCCGCCGCAACGCACGAGCAACTACCGCTCATTAAGCACAAAACTGAATAACCTTAGCAAACTTTTTTTGAAAGGAAAAATATTATTACGACAAGTCTAATAAAGAGTAAAAGAAATATACAAAGGAGAAAATAGAAACATTACAAACACCTCAGAAGAAAACATCTCAATAGACAGACAAGGAGAAAGGGAAATCAAGCCAAACATCCTAAGTGATCACAACTCCCAGGTTAGAACACCAAACGCTCCAAAGAAATGTATTTAACAAGCATCTTTTAGAGATCCAAAGCCACAACAATCTTCGGATGGCCGGAAAATATCCTCCGTCTTGATAGCTTCAAAAGAATCTGGCGAAGCGTTGCACACCTTATCATCTCTAGATAGACCCTAACAAAACCTGATAAATCCATGAAGAATTTTGGAATGCATTTGATTTCCAGAAAAGGAAACACAATCAGTAGTCACGTCACTAATAGAACGGGAGGGCAACAAGACACTCATGTCGAACTTGCACCAAATCCAGACCTTGCGCCATAAATTTTGGACTTGAGAGCATTTGAGAAAATAATGATCAACAGTTTCATCATCGATCTCGCAGAAAGAGCATACTTTCAAGGTCAAGGCAATTCCCCGGTTCATGAAGATTCACATGAGTAAGGAGCCTATTAAGAGAGGCACGCCAAGAACAAACGTTGATTTTTCTATGAACCCAAGAATTTCAAGCAAGATGCTTCCCGATATTACAATCGGCAAGAACTTTGTCTTGATTTTAACTAGAAAGATCTTTGACATTAAGAACACCTGAGGCATGAAGAGTTGATGAGGTGTCATTTTGTAACATTTTTAAGGGTCATTTAGCCTCTAAACTCATACACTTTTAATCGATTATTGCTCTAAATTGCATCTTTTTTAGTTTTAGGTACTTGAGATAGCAAACGCTGAATACATACAAGTTTTGGGCTCGACTGGATGAAGAACGAATAAAAACGAAAATTTCAGCTTTGTAACCGGCATGTGTGACGTGGTCACCAATTATGTCTAGAAAGTGCAAAACTAAGATTATTTGTGATGGCTCAGGGTGTGGATATGGCCTTCCTAACGGCGTAAAATGACCCCAGCGACGACATCACAATTCAAAGGTTGACGCCCACTATGGCGGTGGAGATTAAACCCTAAGATCGATGACGAGCTGACTACATCACAACATAAAAACTATATGTATCTTCGCATTGTTTTCATTATTGTGTGTGGAAATTTCCAGGAGCTTTTGTACCCGAACCGTAGTCGACTTTTATCAGTCTTAGGCTTTTTTGGCCATTAAAAGCCTCATGTATTGAAGAGATAAGTTTATTAATTAACCAAGCAATGATGTTTACCTTTTATTTGCCGTCATGGTGAATTAAAATCCACCCATACCTCCTATACCCTGTAATCTAGTTGAGTATTCCTGATCGAGCCACGAAGGCTACCGAAACACCATTGAGCTTCCTGAAGAAAGCCAATGTGTCACACTTGCGATCCGACACTATCCGATTGGTGAAAACGGATGTGCATTCCACTGACTCCGGTCGGAAGACCCGAACCAACACCTTAAGGATTTCCTCAAAATTGTTGATTCAATTGATCTTAATGGTGCTTTTAGAGAGACGACGCGATTGCGTCTATTCAAATTCACTTTTCATGATAAGCTAGCAATTGGCTCAAACGTGTACACGCAGGATCCATCTCGACTTGGGATGATCTCACTTCTCACTTCCTCGCACAATTTTTCCCACCAGGGAGAACTAATAAGCTTAGAATGACATCTTAATGTTACAACAACATCAATATGTAACTCTTTGCAATGTGTGGACTCGTTTCAAGGAATTACTTCAAAAAGTCCCTTATCTTGGCATTGATCTTTCGCTTAAGATCCAAATCTTCTATGATCATGTCAACTACTCAACTAAGCGAGCCATCGACCATGCGGCTGGTGGTAAGCTTCGTGATAGAATTTCCGAGAAATCGTGGGCCATTATAGATTACCTTGCCCTCTATGACAATGAAAGTTTGAATGACCCTCTATAACTTGTGGGAAAATCGGTCAAGGCAATATCCTTGCCTTGTAATGTCTCAAGCATTACTGATCGTTGACTCATCGAGCTTAAAGATCAAGTAAAATACTAGATGAGTTCTCATAATGCTCCTAAACCTTCAAATCAAGTGACACAAAATCACTTATTCAGGCGAAATATGTAATAGTCCCAACGAAACTCATGATTGCATGGAAAATCTTAAGCAAGCTTTTGTTGATTATGCATCATCGCGTACCAACGAAGTGAGAGGTAAGCGGTTTACTTCTAAACCCGAGCCAAAAAAATTGTTGATGCCTTGGAAAGATCAACCAAATTTTAAGTGGAGTTAAACCCGAGTTGGTCCAACAAATAACTTATCTTACACAGCTAATGGACCCCAATCTTATGGTTTAAAATCAAACCGTGCATCCAATAATTTTTCTCAATTTTTTTGTAGTCAACCTAATATCGAAGGATTAGCATCAAATTTCATGTCATCTCAAGAAGCTCGTGTGTCAAAGTTTGAAGCCAATTTTAAACAACAACAAAGCGAGATGACAAGTAAACTTGATACTCTTTAAAGGTGATTTTTGGCCAAATGACGGGCACATCCCCTGGTAACCCCCGCCAAGAATACAAATAGATTTAATGTTGTTTCATTCGATCCTTTGACTAGTGAAACACCTCAAATTAATGGAACCTTTAAAGATCTATCCAAACTCTTTTCCTAAGTAGTCGTCACCTTCCTCATTTAAGGAAGGAGTAATTCAGGATCCCTCTTCCTCAAGACACTTTCATTTTGTTAACAACATCCCCTTAGTCTCAAACTTTAAAAGTGAGAACGAGGAGGAGCAAGAGATTTTCGTAGAGGAAGAGTCTAGTGAAGAGGAAGATGTAGATGAAGAGGAATTTGATGATATCGACTCCACTATAGATTTAATCGATGAATCAGAGTATGATAAGTTGATTGATGAAATTGCAAGCCTTGTGATAGATAAAGATTATAGATTAAAAAGAGGAAAATATTAAAGATACCATGCATGATTGGCCATAAATATTATTATAATGCTTATATCGTCCTAGATTTGCCAATGAATGTTATGTCGCGGTCTCACTATAATGCAATTTGTTCCCAAGAGTTAGAATAGAAAGGATGAAACTTTGTATGGAGTAGTAGGGATGTGCACGCGTTTGTAGGTAATTTGACAAACTTGGTGGATTTCACAATCTTAGAGGATATTGAGGCTATCATTGACCCTAGGCTGTCCTATGTAGTGTTTGGAAAATGTTTTGTTGAGACTACTAACCTAATTTTAGATGAATCAAGAGGGATGATCACATTAACAGATGGAATCAAATAGATTACCTATCAAAAGCCATATATGTTCCCGGATTTTGAGTAGTTGTCTCGTGATACTCAGGATAGTTTGGCGATTGATACTTAATGATGATGATAGGGAAAGAGGGTTTAAGAATACATTTGAATTAGAACTTGGATTTTATAAGGATATTATTAAGTTGGACTTAAGGTATAAGAAGGATGGTTTGATTATTAGGTTGTGAGTCCACGTTACTCTATTAAAACCATGTGATTGTGAAACTTGCGAGAATTGAGTAACGTAATAGGTTTGATTTTGAGTCTACCTAAAAGACTCGTAAATAAAGAAAGCACCATGTGGAAGGTAACCCACATTTATGTTTATCGTTTTATTTATTTTTAGTTTTGTCATATATGCTTAATTGTTAATTGTTTGCTTTTGCATGTTTTAAATATCGTGTAAAAATGCTTTATTTTTTTAACTTCATTTTAATAACTTATAAAGGTATGTATATTCGATTTAAAGAACAAAAATTCAGACATGTAAAAACTTGCAATTGATAATTAACATATACGTTATCCTTATTTTGTTTGTCTGTTTGAGTCATGATGACGTATAGTATGTACAACAGGCCTACTAAGCCCAAAACATACTATACGCCCACTCTAGGCTCATGCCCAATGACTGCAAATCCTGGACTCATGTCCAACAATCACAAACCCTGGGCTAACAGTAAGCCCAATGACTAAATTGGCTACGGCCCAGGCCTTGGAATGTGCGCAAGGTACATAACGGGTTGAACCTTCAACCGTTAGGCCTCTCACGTCCGCATCCGCGATTAACACGGAACCCTTGTCCATCAAGGGCCCGGATCCGGCGACTAACCACTATATGCAATAATCTAGGAAGCCCCAGCGGCAAACCTCGCCTATAAAAGGGGCTCTAATCCCCATACAAGGTACAACAAGTTTCTCTCTCATAATTACACACCCGTACTTCTACTTTCCCTCTCAAGAATGTATACTTACTCTCACGTCGGAGTCTAATCGTGGGGTCCGTCCCCACGGTAAGACTAACGGTTTACCTTTCTTGTGCAGGGATCTCATTCAAACTACTTGAATTAGTACAAGATCAACCCATCGAAGGTTTACTGACCCAGTCCAGTAAGCTACGTCCAGACCTTCTATAACCCCGTCGCACAAATTGTACTAACAAGTTGGCGCCATCCGTGGGACCCAGTACACAAATGCGTTCCAGAAAATACTCAACATGAGCACTAGATTTGGACCAACTCCTGCCTTCATGTCTACGTTGCGGATTATGGTAGAAAGAGAAGATCACACAGTCTCGACGGACCTTGAGGGACCTGTGTCCAACGCAGCCCTCCGGAGGTATTGTGATAAGCATTTCGACAAGATCTGGCCTATTGTGACGGAGAAAGTTCAGAAACGGGAAGAAAGAGCCAGGGCAGCAGAAATTCGGAAGGATTATCATGAAACCCAGCACCACAGCAGAGCGGAAGTGCCAAGTGAAGACCTACGGAAATAGCTCAAGATGGCGAAGCGGCGGAACACGCAAAATGACGGCAGCCAAGGGCATACCCGATCCAGGTCACCCAAAGGGAAGGAGGACGTAAGGGAAACGGTGTTCAAAAGGTTGCACCCAAGTGTGTTCCACCGACTCGGAGATAGGGAGGGAAGTGTTTCCATATGTCCCAAAGACCGCAGGCAACAAGTCCGCCACGGCATCGGAAGAAAAGAGAGGAGCATCCACAAGGGCTCTCAACCGTGGCCAATAGGATCAGGGTTGGGGAGCCACGAAACCGAGAAAACCCGGTCGTGAAAGGAAAATAACTGCTTAAACGAGGAACCTCGCGGAAGCAAAGGCCGAGAATCCGAAGTCAAAAAGCGGAAGCCAAATGGTTATGACTGCGATAGGCCAGACCCTAGGTCTGTAAGGAAACTGATCCGTTCACTCCGCGTATCCGCTACTTCGAAATACCCATAAAAACGCGAATGCCAACCAACGTGAAAACATATGATGGGAGCGGAGACCCCGAAGTTCATCTAAAGATCTTCCAGGCCGCGGCAAAGATGGAATAGTGGGCCATGCCAACATGGTGCCACATGTTCAACTCTACGCTCACCGGATCCGCTAGGGTTTGGTTTGATGACCTTCCACCCGAATCAATAGATAGCTACGACAAGCTAAAAGAGGTTTTCTTGATTAACTTCCTGCAACAAAAGAAATGTATCAAAGACCCTGTGGAGATTCATCACATCAAGTAAAAGGATGGAGAACTAACGGAAGACTTCGTCCAAAGATTCAAAGAAGAGACAAGGAACGAAAAGGGAGCCCCAGAAATTATGAAGATCTCAGGATTCATGCACGCGATTACTGATCCAGAACTGATTAAACGGTTGCATGACACAGTCTCGAAGTCAATGACCGAAGTAATGAACATAACTACTTCCTTTCTTAAAGGGGAAGCAGTTGTGGGAAGACGTGATAGGAAAAGGCCATGGATGCAACGACCAACGGAACGAACAATAGCCAATCATCAACAAGGCTCCAAAAAGGGATTCGAAGATAAATAAGAACAAGAGAAAGACAACAAGGTTTCCGCAACCCACGAAAACCTTCCGAGGAGATAGTGATACAAAAGAAAGCAAAATCCACAAACCTTTTCACAACCATGTCAACCGAAAAAAGAGATCGAAGGGAAATTCTACGAATTTCATGGAAAAGCAAGAGACACTACAAAAGAGTGCCTGTATTTAAGAAAGCAGAGAGAAAGAATGCAAAAGCGCTGATGAAACGGGCACGCGCCAGGATGACACTGGCAAAGCAAATAAAGATCACAACCCTACGTACCTAGAATAGAAGGACTCACGAAGAAAATACAAACGATAAAAAGATGCATTGCCAATTCAAAACAATCAAACCGTGGAAAGACAATGCGGACGCAGTTCCCAAAAAACAAACAAAAATTCGTAACCTAGAGAGTGTCAGCTTCGGAGGAAGTAGCGAACCAAAGGAATAAGAGACGTAAAAACACATGACGCCGTACTACGAACGAAAAGAATAAAAAACTGATAGAAATAAACAGTCACGGCCAAGAGGGATAATAGCAAAAGCTAAAGAAGGGATCCCGTACCGGGCCGGAAAGCGAAGCAAGGACGGAAGCAAAAGGATAAACCTTATCCAAATGCTCAAAAAGAAGGGAGAATCTACAAGTACAGATTCGTGTTCCTTCCCAAGAAATGTTGTGTCAAATCCAACAGAAACAATAAGCACTCAGGCTATGAGCCTAGGCACGCGCCTACCTACAAAACAATAAATGAAAATTAATGTTGACGCATGCGAAAATAGTAAAGTTACCACTATAAATACGTGGGGTAGAAAAAAGGGGAGTAGAACCACTTCTTCATTGAAAAAAAAACAAAAAAAAACAAAACAACAACTAGCATACAACATGAGGGAAAGAAAAATTCCTCGAGAAACAAAAAAGAAGCTGAAGAGGTGCTTGGTAAAAAGGGAGTATAGGCAACTCTCGACAGTGACAAATGGCCACCGCATCGTCGTTTCTAAAAAACCCATACGTTACCTGAACCTTTGTCCACCAAAAAGAAAACGTAAAGGCAAAGGCAGAGCCAGTTGAAGCATGTTCTAAAGTGACAACTTGTTAGGTTCCCATATTAGTAACACAAGCATCAATAGAAGAAATAAAGAAGAAGTGATTGGTTGAACACTTAGCCAAACACACGTTAAGATAGTAAAGAAAGGTTATGCGTAGGTGAATGAGATAAATGAACAACCAACCCTCAAGTGAGGGTATTACAAGACTATTTATAGGAGAGGGAGCTAGGGCAACACTCCTAGTCCCTTCCTTTCCTTATTGGACTTGGGCCAAGGCTCATGGGCTTTCTATATAAGCCTTGGCATGATTACTAACATAAAAGCCATATTAAGCTAACTATTACATATGAATCACTAACACTTGAATAAGGTTTAGGAGTGATTCCAACAATCTCCCCCTAAGTGTTAGTGATGAATGAATGAGTGAAAAACGTTGTAGGTGCTTATGTAATAGTAGCTTTGACGTCTTCTGACATTCTTCTTTCTTGTGAGAAGAATTGTCTTGATTCGAACAATCTCCCCAGTGTAGAGAAATTGTTTCTTTTGAAGTATTCTGCTTTGACGTCATATTTGTTCTTTGATCTTTGTTCTTTGTGATGGTAGTGATAGTATGTTGTCGTTGTCTGCATCAGGTCTGCTTCATTGCTCCAGTGTCTCCACGTCGTTCTTTAACATGCTCACACGCTCTTTAACATTGGATTACAGTACTGATGAAGTTCTCTTAGTCTTTAACTTTGTAGATTCTTTGACTTGATGAAGAATCTTTCAGACTTTTGTGTTGCCTTTTGATAGAACTTCCATTAGTGATGTTGTTGGTATGAGCATGTGAAGAATCTGCACGATCAGTCCGCTCCAGAGCTTCCATAAGAAGAAAACATAAGAAAGGTTAGTAATAAGCGGATTCCGGCACTCACAAGTTTGAACTTCGAGAGTGTTAACAGCATAGTGTGAAAACATAACTCTAATTCTCACAAAGGCCGTTCCTGAACTGGAGTCCCACAAGTGAGATAACGCGATGTACCGAAGTACACCTATAGTTCAGATGAGTCACTGAGGTACACCGAAGCATCACCTCACGACTGTAGACCGTTTGAGACACACTAAGCGTAATCCACGGGGAGTTACCAAAGTGACCTGCTGTCAGGGCTGTTTAATGTTGACCCTAGCAGGAGTTTCCATTCAATCACTGAGGATCACAATTGTGAACCTCTTATAAATGTTCTCGACAGATTGCTAGGATCTGTGTAGGACTCGATAATGTACCGCTGTTGTTCTTATTGTTGAACAACAAGTGATGAAATGTCAAGTGTACCTATGAGATCTTTTGATGAATCTCGTGGCTCTAGACTCAATAGTGCGTTTTGGTTTTCCTGAGCGGAGACTAGGGAGAGGGTCTCCTTCTTCAATACCAGCAATCTCTAAGAGAAAGCCGATAGTTTACGTAGGGTTCCATGTGAGAATGAAACAAGCTTCTTTTGGGAGAAGCATGAGTGGCTAAGAAGGTTTAGTGCATGCGTCACTGGGTCCATGAAGACTTTTAATCTTCAATACCGGCGTCATCAAATGACAACCAGTAGCATATGAATTGAACCCGGTGTTTGTCCTAAGTTGAATAATCTGGAGGGCTATTTCTTTTCACCCTTTTCTTTGCTTTTCTTTTTAATTCTTCAACTCCTTCTTTCTCCGATTCTCATTTTCTCCTTTTTATAATCATACCTAAGGACTTCTAATTCTAACTATTGGTAGTGTCCTTGGGTAGATCCCTCCGGCTCTAGCGGATCATAGGACGGTTATTCCTAACCTTAATTACCTTATAACTCCATTGCCATAAAATCATTTTCATGAAAATCTCTCGAAGTGTTTGTGAATGAAAAACATGTTTGAACACTTCAAGAGTTTTAGATATTCAGAAATACTTCCCCTCAACATGTGCTTAAGAGTTTTGACAGAAATTTGCACAGTGAGGAAAGAGCGCGCACTTTTTGAATTGATCGACTCAAGATAGACAATCCCTTGCGAGACACGATTACGTTGCATAGTTAAAGAGATACATTGTCAGCTTTTAGGTGACAACTAGCTCTAATAACTACCTTGAAGATGTGGACAACCCCGAAAGGTTGTCAAACCCATCAAAGTTCATGTCTATCAAGAGTTTCTCGAATAGGTACAATTTACTTGGATAAGTCTTGGAAGACAAATCTTTTCAATGTATGACTGTTCAGTTCCCGTCAATTCATGGGTTGAAGTCTTTTCACACTAGGATTCATTAGCAAAACACAACATATTTCTTATCACATAATTTTCTACCCCTCAAAAATGGCATATAAATGTTATTTTTGAAGAAATGTTGAGAATAAATATGACCATGTTGAGTTTTGTGGGAAGATTACACAAAGAACAATTTGTGAACAAAATTTTATAAGTCAAGTACTCCCCCTCAACAAGTGATATAAACGGTTGAGGTTTTGAAAATCATAAGGGGAAGTACTTGTTCTTTTAAGCAAAACCTTTTAAAATTGAAAAGTTTGATAGGTTTTACTCAAAAGTAAGAAGCTTTCGCTCCTTTTATAAGGATTGTGGCATTGAAGCGTACCACAGGGTCCTTTTATTACAAGAATGGGTTGTACACTGTAATTTGTGCACAAGCCATCGTCAGATAATCAAACAAACAAAATCACAATCAAGAGAGTACCTAATGATTACAGACGATCAACTACTTTCTGAGGACGTTGGAAAGTCAGAATCGGAAAGTTTGGTCATCCTACCACATAGCTCTCCAACCGTTGCATCTGATCCCGATGAATCAAACATTCATCAATCCTAGTGATAAATCAACGAACATCCTCGCGATCCTTTGAATTCCATCTCTTCGTCTGAATTATACCCAACTCAATGTCCTTCAATCGATATGTCAATCCATCTTGAACCATCTCCAGGGTGGCGTCATAGAACTTAGTAAATTTCATCGAAAGCCATGAAGCAAGTATGATGATTTTCACTTTGGTAGACAAACCCAAACTTTTGTTTATGAACGATTTTGTACTGAGGTTCTTGATTGATTCTGATGAAGTGTAGAATTTAGTTAAGATTCGACATCGAGGTGGAGAACTTCAACACGCTCTTTGATTTGAAGTGTATGAAAAAAAGGAGTGCAGTAATGTACTTGATCTGAATTTCGGTTGAGGTTCGGGTTGGGGCTCAGGTATGTCGTGATCCTCACCACCAGTGTATGTAAAGTGGTCAATGGTTTTCTCCATTGGTGGTGTGGTTTCTGAATCCCTTGGTTGATCAGATGGTGGTGGCTGTGTAGCTTGTTGTGTAGTGGTGATAACCTGCTTAACCATTTGTCGAATCATTGGATGGAGTTGCCTTCTTAACAGATTTTGTTGTTGACAAAGTTGTTTCTTTTGTTGATGGAGGTGATGATTGAGATGATGATTTGGGTTTGGTGGAAGTGTCAAGAGGTGGTTCAGAAGACTGTTGAGGTTTGTGTATTGGATTGTCAACTAAGTAGTTGTTTGATTCCTTATTTAACTTTTCCTCCTCAGCTCTAGCAACTTCTTCAGCCTCTTTTTGCAACATTTCCTCTTCAGCCACCAAATTATGATCATCAGTGACTCTTTCATCCTTATCATGATCGTAATCTCCTTCATCATATATTTCCACTTCTTCGCCATGCTTTTCTTCTTGCGGTTGTTTAAGTTGTTGTTGTGGTTGCTTCATTTCAACAGTCGTAGTGACAGTGACACCCTGATCCTTACCGGGTTGATTAACCGGATCGGATGGGGTAAGATATGTTTTCAATGGATCTTCCATAAGTGGAGGACTACTACTTGACCTTCCTGCCCCACCGGGTTGTTTAACCGGAAAGGTTGAAGCATGGTATTCCATCCTTTTCTGCTTTAATATCTTATGAAATTTTATTTCTTCTTCCATTGAATCATACTCATTATCAGGATGACTTTGTGAGCATGAATTTGAATGGATGTTGCAGAAGGATGACCACAGCAATTCTGCAAGATGATAATGAGCATATGAAGTTGTTGAAGATGACATGGAGATTGTTCTTGTCAATTGTTTTGTCGTATCCCGCTGGGAATGTGTTTGCCATCAAGAGCTCTGTTGGGGCATTGATGATTGCTTGATTTGCAGCCATTTTGTGATCTGAAAAACATTAGACAAAAAAACAGACATATGGAAACACAATGTGTTTGTTTTAGTCTGATTTATTATCTAATTCCTTGTTTGATGGAAACATGTTTATGTTAGTTACAAGTCCTAAGTCACATTATTCCAATTGATTGAAGTTGATGTGATAAGTTACGTGAACATGTTAATTTTGAAATTTCAAAGTCCAATATTTCACTTAACACACAACATATTAACTTTTGTAAGCTTATACGAAACATTATTTGTGACTCATGCGTAACATTTAACAAGTAACGTATGCGTAATAGGCCAAAATGTAGTGAACAGTAGGTTATGAGTAACAAGGATCCTTATGCGTAATGAAGGAGCTTATGCGTAGGAGTAAGCTAAAGCGTAAGACCAAGCTTATGCGTAAGAGTTTCTTACGCGTAAGACAAGTTCAAAGGCTTTAGGCTTACGCGTAGGAATAAGCAAGATGTTACGCGTAAAGAGTACTCGTAAGAGTAAAGCTTATGCGTAGCAAGCCTTGTTAACGAATATCTTTCCAAGATACGCGTAGTCCACTGTAGACCTCTTATGCGTAAGAGTTACGCGTAAGATTTCTCTTACGCGTTACCTTTACGCATAAAAGTATTCTTTAAGCGTAACGGTTTGAACACCTGAAGATTCTGACATTACGAATAATTAACCTGTTAACTATAAACATGAAAACTTGATTGCAGTTAATTCCAAACATCTTTTAGATCACAAAACAAGTATAAGAACATATCAGATACACACAGAAAGACTTAGGCGTAAAATTACTTAAACCCTAAACCCTTAATCTACGTGTAAGGGATATAGCTACACAAATCAAACAAGAGTGTTTCTGGAGTGTCCTAGATGTCATATGAGTGCAATGGAACAAGAATTAACACATTTCCACCATAGAATCAGAAGATTTATGGGAGATGAACCCTAAAAGACCTAAAACTTAAATTCATACAGTTTAGATATTTTTGGGCTAATTTAAAGGTTCAAAAACATGCATATAAACTTATTCTAACACTTTCTTGACTACCTAATAACATATCACAGAATAGAAAAGCCCTAGATGAGCGCAAGAACCCTAGAATTCAAATTAATAAAATTTAAGATTCAGGATGGTTTTGGACGATTGAAACAAGTTTAATAGACACTAAGAAAGGTTTTAACACAACCCATTTCAATCCAAACACTTTTATGCATAAACACCCAATTCGTTCGAGTGAACAATTTTCCAAAATCAGTTTAAAGAGTTTTAACCGTTGGATTTGAAAGATTTTATTTTTAAATCCTTGTTTAGAATCTTGATCAAAACAATTTAGAACTTACAGATTATGAACAGCTTGAACGGATTTAGAAGATTTGATTTGGACCGTTTGATCTTGGTGGTTTAGGAGTAAATGAATTAATTTGCCAAGTTGACACATTCAGTCCCTCAACCTTAAAGAGGTTCCAACCAAGATCCTTTAACTTCCGTTTAGGTTAGACAAAACACATGTAAGGCAAGAAACTTAACGATACTCCCCCTCGACTTTTGAAATAATGAATTTTGAAGAAATTTGAGTCTGAGGAGAGTATTTGACAAGAAACGTATCAAACATTTTGGAAGAAACAACATATTTATGAAAACATGGAAGTACAAGGTTTTGTGAAACTGAAAAATATTTACTTTCTCCCCCTCAACACTTGTTCGGGAAAAATAGTGAAAGATTTGATAGAACAAAGTGTTGACTGAAGATTTGTACTTGCGATGTTTGAAAGAATTTAGATAGAAGAATATTTTTGAGGTTTTCTGATTTTATATTTTTGTATTTTGTTTTTGAAAAATATTTACAAATGAAGTTTTTGGTGTTTGACTGGTTTTTAAGAATGTTTTAAGAGTTCATCCAGTTCCTCTTGAGTCAAACACCGCATACCAATCCGGTGGACCAACTCATAAACCTAGCAGGAGCTAAGGCTTTGGTGAGGAGATCTGCCAATTGGTATTCAGTACCCACAAAGTATAATTCAACTGTACCCTGTTCCACGTGGTCCTTGATGAAATGATATCGAAGATCGATGTGCTTTGATTTCGAGTGTTGAACAGAGTTGCACGAGATCGCAATAGCACTCCGATTGTTGCAGTACATCGGGATTCTGTCAAATACGTAACCATAGTATTTGAGTTGTGTTCTCATCCAAATGACTTGAGCACAACATGCCGACATGGCTACATATTCTGCTTCTATTGAGGACAGCGATGTACAATCCTGCTTCTTCGATTGCCAAGACACCAGTTTGTCACCAAGAAATTGTAGTGCTCCTGAAGTACTTTTCTGAGAGTCTAAGCATCCTGCGTGGTCAGCGTCTGAAAAAGCTATTAGTTCAAAACCAGAATCCTTTGGATACCAGATCCCCAAGTTAATGGTTCCCTTGATGTATCGGAGGATTCTTTTAGCCTTAGAGAGGTGGGTTTCAGTTGGTCTTGACTGATAACGGGAGCAAAGATATACAACAAAAACAATATCAGGCCTGCTAGTTGTTAGATACATGAGAGACCCAATAATACTACGGTATTTGGTAGGGTCCACCAATTTCCCATGTAAATCAGCATCTAGCTTCTTGGTATGAGCCATTGGTGTGGCATAGGTGTCACAGTTTTGCATTCCAAATTTGTTTAACAATTCAAGGGCATATTTGGACTGACTCAAGAAAATACCACGGGGTGATTGATGAACTTGCATTCCTAGAAAGAATGTGAGTTCGCCCATCATTGACATTTCAAAATGTTTTGTCATTAATTTTGCAAAAGCATTTGAGTATTTTAAATGTGTTGACCCAAAAATGATGTCATCCACATAGATTTGAACGATTAAGATGTGTGCCCCGTGATATTGTATGAAAAGTGTAGGATCGACCGAACCTTTGGTGAATTTATTAGCAATGAGGAAGGATGATAACTTATCGTACCACGCCCGAGGAGCTTGTTTGAGACCATAGAGAGCTTTGTTCAGTTTGTAGACATGGTTCGGGAACTCGGGATCAACGAATCCTTCTAGCTGGCTGACATAAACTGTTTCTTTCAGTTGTCCATTCAGAAAAGCAGTTTTGACGTCCATCTGAAAGACCGTTATGTTCATATGAGCCGCGAACGCGAGAAAAATCCGAACAGCCTCAAGACGAGCAACCGGAGCAAATGATTCTTCAAAGTCAATACCCCCTTCCTGTCTATAACCCTTAGCCACCAGACGTGACTTGTTTCTGATTACGTTCCCTTCAGCATCCAATTTGTTCTTCCAAATCCATTTGAGACCAATGACGTAGACCCCTGTTGGTCTTTCAACCAGTTCCCATACTTCAAGACGTTTGAATTGGTTGAGTTCTTCTTGCATGGATTCAATCCAGTTGTCTTTTGTCATTGCGTCTTTAATGTTTTTAGGCTCAGTTTGGCATATAGTAAGTGCATAAATGCAATATTCACCATCTGTGTGAAGACGTTGTCTTGTAACGACTGGTTGATTTGGGTTGCCAATAATGTTCTCAAGAGGATGGTCTTTTGTCCAACGATGTGTAGAGGGTTGATGTTGGTATACATTGTGCAGATTTTGAGGATTCAAATGGTTTGTTGATGATTCCGCGACATCAGATGCAGCAGTTTCATTGGCAAACGGGTTAAAGAACGCATTTGGATCAAAATCTGCAGGTGGGGGTACTTCATTAAGAACATCAGCAGCTGGTTCAGCGTCGTTGGAAGCAGGTTGTTCAACTGTTGTTGTAGAGTCAACTGGTGGTGCTTCTTCAACAGTAGTTGTTGTTGCAGGTGTATCAGGTATAAGAGTATGATCAGGTTGAGCAGCGAAAACAGCGGATACACCTGGAGCACGTTCATCAATGTCATCACTAAACAGCGGAGCAAATAACGTTTCCATTTGTTGACGAGTAAGCTGGGGCTTAGTTCAGCTGATGATGGGGTTTGAGGGAAGTTTAAACGGTTGTGACCGGGTTCCAAGCTGTTATGCTCAGAAGCCATAATGGATATAAACAGAGATTGACGAAGTTTCTGAATCAGTTTCCCTCCAAACTGACAACTGTCTTTAGTAGATTTTAAACTTTGATGAAGTCTACATTTCCTTTAACTTTTGAAAGTTTCAGTATGCAGCGAAATTTACAGATGAGCAGTAAACCACACAAAGAAAATCTGACTAATTGCGGAAGATCCGTTCGAGGGTAACATGCCAGAAATCAACAAGATCTTCTCACGTATGTAGACGCATCACACCAAACAAACCACGAAAGACGAAATGATACGGCTTTCCCCTGAATGTTGTGGTCTTTCGGAATACTAATCACCTGTGAATATGCAATAACTCGATACCAAGACCGTGTGTGAGGCATCATAACATCATATTTGGGTAACTTCACACAAGATCACCCGTGAAATTGAGACGATAACACCAAAGTGAGACGTTTGAGCCACAGATCGTCTTATTTCTTCCCCTAATTGAAGAAATTCAAGAAGGCATTGGGTTTTCACAAAGAATCGTGTAGAAGAACAAGGAAGAAATGGCCTCCTACACACTCTCTCCCCCTCGATGTTTTCAATGATTCAGAATCATACACCACGTATGTTGATGATGAATTGAAGACAGCGAAACCATGTATAAAGAGATAGCGAAACCATGTATGTTCAATTAACCGAACAAGTGTGAAGTACCATAAATATATCGAGAGAATCAATTGCTGATAAAGCTTCTCTGTTCATTATGTTGATCAACAGCTGTGACATTGTTGTAGGAAACACTTTTTTCTTCTGTTTTCAGAGATTCGATTAGAGGTGCAGCTACAGTAACGGTTGTTGTTGTAGATTCAGATGTATCAGAAATTAGAGTATTATCAGGTTGTGCAGCGGAAACATTTGATACATTAGAAGCACGACTTTAGACAGAATCTTTAACCAGAGGAGCAAGCAATGTTTCCAATTCTTGACGATTAAGTACAATGGTGGAGCAGCTGATGGAGCATAAAATTTTAGACGGTGAGAAACGGGTCCTATGCTGTATTGCAGTAGAAGCCGTAGCTGTTGTACCTGCATAGAAAATAGAAAGGGGGCAAGAAAGAAGAAACATGGATCCCCAAGTGTAACTGGGTTCCAGATGTTAGAGGCATAAAGATGTAGTGTCAATTATCTTCTTGACACCTGAACATGCAATTTTGATGATTTCCTTTCCTACCTCAGGGATGGATGTTGTGGGTTTCACACCTGTTTTGATGCAACTACTTAGTATCTTGCCTGTAGGGATCCACCTAAGACCAATAGTTATGAAAACTCTACCCATTGGTATCCATCTAAGGTTAGATCTATTAGGGAAGAGTCTGCGTCCTATATTGATCCACCTATTAGGTTTCTGAAATGTTACGTGTAGATCGACGGGTTTATTTCTAACTGTTTGTTGATTAAACTTAGGATTTGGTTTGCTACTACAAGCAGTGTTCAGTAGTACACGAGAAGGTGATACACTAGGTTGTGAACCTAAGATTCCATCCTTTTGGAGTAGTGCCCTTTTCCTAGCCTTTTGTAGATCATAGTTCTTGTACGCGTCATGTGAATCATATTTATTTTTAATTTTAATGCTCGGTTTAGACACAGTGTTCGAACTAATCCTAGACGGGCCAGGTGCAACTACTTGTGTAGGTATAACAGAAACAGGTATAACAGAAACAGGTTTAACAGAAACATGTTTAACAGAAACAGAAGCATTATTCATTGGCCCGAAATGTGGAGTGACTGGTTTTGACAAATGATTGTTCTCAACAACTTGGGAGACAAACCGTGGTTTTGAAGATTTTGAACGTTCAGATTTAAAAGCAGTTGGTTGTTTAACTACTGATTGGTTTCTGATTTGTTTTAGAGATGATTTCCCCAAGATTGTTGGTTTTGCAAAATTAGTATCCATACTTTGGTCAGTTAATCTTCTCAGTTTGTTTTGTAAAGCAACATGTGCAAGCCCATTTGCTTGAAGTTGAGCCTTTAAATGCTCATTTTCTTTTACTAATGTATCCACATGATTACTTTGTTCATTCAAAGATTTACCATTTTGCTCAGAGTTTAAAATTTTGTGTTGCATTTTAAGTTCAAGAGATATGCAATGAGCCTCAAGTTTTGAAAAATCTTTTTGAAACTGAGCAATGGTCTTTTTGAGAAGAGTGTTTTCAGATTCAAGAGTTTGACATTTCAGTTGAATTGTTAACAAGTAAGGGCTCAGACATGAGATAGTTGTCTGGACATTGTGCAACACACTGGTCAACCTCTCCTTCATTACTAAATTCAGGTTGCTCAGTATGTTGTGTCGCATTTGCAGTCAGAATATGATCAACAGTAGATTGTACCTTGACTATTTGTTCTGTGTCAGTGTCATAGGTGGGTAAGATATCTTCCTCAACCATTTGTTCTTCGTCACAGTTGGGCTCGGTGTCGTAGTTAAGTATGATATCTTCTCCAGATCTGCTGCTGTCATCCTGCTTTTCCAATGCTACAACCTCAGTGTTCGCATTACTGACAGATGCAGTAATCACAACATTCTCAACATCCCTTTGAGCATTCCTTTCATGTACATTCCTTTCGGGATGAAGTCTGCCTCTTGAAATTGATATATTCTGAGTATTTTTCAGACAGAACCATCCATCCTTCGATCAATTCCTCATAAGCTTTTGCATCTTCATAATCATCAATAGAAAGGTTTGATGATGAAGGTTTGATGGAAGGTGAGGAGATTTGTGAAGTCATCATACTTGAGAGGGCGATATAGTGATTTTCAAAATTTCCCTCCAAAAATAAATTTGAAAAATTTTGTCGCCCAAAATTTGAAATTCACTATAAAATTCAATTCTAAGGTTGAAAGAAAAATTTGAGTTATGACAATTTTGACGCCAAATTTGACCCGAAAATTTTGAATTTGGGCCCAAAAATTTGAATTTTTGAACAAAATTTTCACAGTTAAATCAAAATTTGAATCTCGCGTAAAAATTGAACGTTTAATCTCCCCTAAAAATTAAATTTTACTCAAATTTGATTTTTTTTTTTTTTGAATTTTCACAGTTAAATTTTACTCAAATTTGATTTTTTTTTTTTTTTTTGTTAACATTTGTTGATGGATCTTTGTAGTCGAATGAAACTTGTTGTTGAAGAAGTCCTTAAGCGTAGAAAACCAGCTTATGCGTAGATTAGAACCTTACGCGTAGAAAGAGCTTACGCGTAGAAAGAGCTTACGCGTAGAAAAAGCTTATGCGTAAAAACACCACCTTACGCGTAACAATGGGAATTACGCGTAAGAATAGCTTACGCGTAAGAAATGAGAAACACTAAGATTAGGCGTAAACTGAAAGTTAGACGTAGAAAACTTATGCGTAAGATTAGCTTATGCGTAAGACAAGGCTTAGGCGTAAGAAAAAGCTTATGTGTAAAGAGTTCTACGCGTAAGTTTAAGCTTATGCGTAAAATTAGGGTTTTGCCCAAGATTCCTTTACACTATCACAGTGTAAAAGATATCAAAAGTCGAAGTGTTTTCAAGCTTATCCAAGCAAGAAAACACTGAGTAAGCCAAGAACACTGAAGATCAAACCTTGAAAAACTTATGCGTAAGTTTAGGGTTTCCTTACGAGTAGAATGTACCAAAAACAGATTTTATGCCCAAAAGTGTTTAGAAACTTGATTTTTATGATTAAATAGCTTCAATATCACCAAAATAACAAGAAAGTTTAAAACTTGATGATCCAAAACTCTTTTTCACCTTACGAGTAGAAAGAGGTACACGAATGAAATCAAGCTCAAAAACACTTCTACACACGTAAAGTTTCAAACTTTTTGCCAAAAACTTAAACTTTAATACCCAATAAACTTGAAAGTACAAGAATCTTGAATTTTAAAGTGTAAAAATGAAAGCTTTTTGCGTATGAAAGGTTAAAAAACGTGAAGCTTACGAGTAGACAATATAACTTCAAAAACAAACCGTTTCACCCAACTAGATGGCGAATGATACCACTGTTAGGTTCCCATATTAGTAACACAAGCATCAATAGAAGAAATAAGGAAGAAGTGATCGGTTGAACACTTAGCCAAACACACGTTAAGATAGTAAAGAAAGGTTATGCGTAGGTGAATGAGATAAATGAACAACCAACCCTCAAGTGAGGGTATTACAAGACTATTTATAGGAGAGGGAGCTAGGGCAACACTCCTAGTCCCTTCCTTTCCTTATTGGACTTGGGCCAAGGCTCATGGGCTTTCTACATAAGCCTTGGCATGATTACTAATATAAAAGCCATATTAAGCTAACTATTACATATGAATCACTAACACTTGAATAAGGTTTAGGAGTGATTCCAACACAACTAATAACACTTAGTCGTTCTAAAATGACGACTAATAACCAGCCTCCGCGACCATTCACAACACTCCTTCCACCAAAACCCATGTCCATTGAAGTTTGTGTGGACATGCCGAGATCCTAGGGCATACCAAAGGTGGGAGCCTAAAACAGGAAAGCTCTCACTAACCCTTTGAGATTTTGGTAGTGCGTATAGTTCCTTCCAAATAGTTGGCTCCTGAGTGGAAGAAGGAACTATCTCACGAGAAAGGGGTCGAGGGGTGTAATTGAATGTGCAAAGAGTTTGGTCCCTGGGGAGGGATAACAAAGAAAGTGGGGCACAACGCCATACGTAAAATGCCCCCCAACTAACAAGAAACTTTCCCAGAAAGGCAAACAAACAGAGGATGAATGTTTATACAACCCGGCCCTCCAACAAGCGTGCGTCTACTAATCCAGGCATATTGGGTTGGATAGACTGGGTTTAAGGAACAAATGATCAGCTTGTGAGCGCCGGGATAAAGCAAAAGATGTGCAAGCGGAAAGGTAACCACACTAAAAGCCCTTCCACTTCCGCATAGCAAGGCGGGTTCAAACAGGAAGCATCTTGAAGGGACTACCGAACCTGTTGTATGCCCTACAGCGGAAACAAGAGGAAACACCACGGCCTTTTAGGAAACAACCGCAAACCCACACACTTCTTAGGGAACCCCGCAGGGAGAATATAGCGGCCTCAAAAGCGAACCCGACCAAAACGTTTCTTCAAGAAAGGTTATCATAACTACTAAACACAAAGCAAACAGCCACGGACAGCAAATAAAATAGCAACTTCACAAAGATGAAGGGAACGCGAAACCTCAAAGAGTACTTCCAAGAAGGATGACGATCATCAGCAAAGATCCGCAAGAGAATGGGCATTACCAGTTATAAGACTTGAAATCAAAAAGGGTAAGGACAGTTACCAACGAAAAATATGTACCCGAATTTATATATACGATAATAATTATTGTAATATATTTAAAAACGCAATCAATTAATTAAAAAAAATGAACATTAGCTACCTTCATTATTTTATTTTTTAAAATGTTTTTTATCTTTATTAAGTGCATAAGACGCGCAAGCACAAGGATTGGGCACGGCCCAAAATATGTTATTTCCGAATAGCATAAGGTTATCACGAATAACACAACTGGTGAACAGCTTAATCACCAGAGTACGTAAGAGGTATTGCAAGCCCAGTACTGGAAGGATAGCCAAAATTATCCAAAGACTATTACAAACGTGCATATCTGTATAACATTAAAAATAGCACCGCACAGACAAAAAGAGTATGTGCGCAATACTATTACAAAACGTGCATATCCGTATAACGTTAAAAATAGCACCGCACAGACAAAAAGAGTATGTGCATAAGACTATTACAAAACGTGCATATCCGTATAACGTTAAAAATAGCACCGCACAGACAAAAAGAGTATGTGCGCAAGACTATTACAAAACGTGCATATCCGTATAACGTTAACAATAGCAATACAAAAGGGGAAAATAACATACACTAATCAAGAACTTGCATAAGCAAAAAAGTTGACTACAACTATCAGAATGATCATGGATAGAAACAAAGACAGACATTGTTCAAATGATTACACAAGCATCCCAAAAAAGAAAAGAAAAAGCTAAGTCCGCACCACGGCAGCAACACTCACTTCAGGCTCGGACAGGACAGCAAAGACCTCACTGACTTCAGAAGATGGGTCATTCACAACCTCAACAGGGGTGTCGGACCCACCAACATCATAATCTTCAACAGAAAGAGGCATCGCGGAAATATCAGAAGTACTGATAGGATGGGGCAAAACCGGCAAAGAAGCAGTGCAAACAGAGGCTAACTCACTAGCTGAAGATGTTTCCACATCCATCACGTTACAAGTGGACAAAGGGTCAATGGAAGAATTATAAACATCAGCAATGGACAACCGATAACCATCAAGGCGTTTTCTAACCTGATCAACCCTCCTTTGAACAACCTCCAAAGAACAAGACAAAGAGTTGTTGCCAAAAATAACATTACTACCTCTATCATGAACAGGGACAATGAGTTGCTCAAGATCCGGCTGTAACCCTGCAATCATAGGAGCATTCGCGGAAGACTCATCAACACGGAGAAGGTCCATAACTTATGCAATACCAGCACTCTTGCTGGACTTAAGCACAAAGAGCAAAGAAAACTCCACATTTTCGAAGGCCCTCACAGCGGAAACATAGTGATCTTCTGCAGAGGGATTATATGCAACAAGCTCAACAAGCTCTCTTTTTTCCTTACCATGGATGATGCCCACAGCTAAACCTTCTTGCATACCCTTATCAAGGGCACGCTCAATAACCTTTGTCATTGCCACAGTATACTCTGGAGAGTTTAAGCACTTAAACACAGCGAGGCTCATATCATTCGTTAATAACCAACGACGGCTAGACAATAGTGTTATGAATCGAGGATAAAACTCATCAAGATGAATAGCCAGGGCATGCAAGTCAGCAACAGCCGAATCAACCTTCCGCGAAAGTCCACCCATCTTAGCATCTTGAATCTTACAAAATTCCTCCTCCAAAGCAGCAAAGGACGGAGCTCGGCTACGGAGCTCAGAGCAGGACTCTTCCAAAGTCCGTATCTACAAACAAAACAAAATCAAGAGACAACAAATATATATATATATATATATATATATATATATATATATATATATATATATATATATATATATATATATATATATATATATATACATACATTCATACATAGACAAGAGCACGGCTGCATACCTGTTCGGAAAGACTGGAATTCTGAGACTTAAGAACAACAATCTCGGCTATCAAAGTGGATGACTCAGAATCCTTGGCATCAAGGGATGATTGAAGTGATGCTACCTCGGCTCGAAGAGAATTTCGTTCTCCCTCAAACACAGAATTTTGGTCCTTTAGGGACGAAAGCTCGGCAGCAGAAGTTGCTAAGGACGCAGCAGCAGACGATGCCTCGGAAGAAATAACATTGGCAACCTCAGACTTCAGAGTCGAAATCTCCTTATCCTTACTCGCCAACAAAGAAAATTAGCGTTTTCGCTCCATAGCATTATATTCTAAACGCTGACGAACTTCAGAACTAAAGCACAATTGTCGCGCCACGGCAACATTAAACTCACCCAGGAGGCGTTCATACCCCATATCACGGATATCGGAAAATAAGGTAGGAGGAGCGAACTCGTCCACAATAGCACGAAACTCATCAACATCATCAAGAAGAGAACGTTTGGCAACATTCCATTTCAGAACATGAACACCAGAGGGAGAATCGGAATCCGGACCATCAACAAAACGGATATCCCCTGCTGAGACATCAAGATCCGAAAGATCATCAAGAATTGGATAAATATCACTAACAGGAGAAAGGCTATCCGGAAGGAAGGAAGGAACATCCACTCAAACCTTCCCCTTCTCAATAGAATGAACAGTAGTAACGACGGCATCCGTCATAACGGGCACAGAAGAACTGTGAATAAACAAATAAAAGAGCAAGTAAATAAAGGAAGGAAGGACAAAAGAATTACGAAAAGACAAAAGTATAAATAACCAACCGGGAAGGAGAGCCATCAAGATGGAGCAAACCAAAGCCAGATTCAGTGGATGTCCCAGCTTCACAAAAAGGAGTAGTTGAAAATAAAGGAAAAGAAGAAGAATGAGTGGGCAGAGCATTCAAGCAATATTCAAGAGTTTGTGAACTTTGAGCTAGAAACTTTTTAATGGACTCTGAAGACTTACCACCAGTAGAAGCCCTGCCAGAATCATTAAGGTCACTCCTCGCCTTCTTAGGGGGATGGAAAAGGCTAACGCTAGCCCTCCTCCTTTTCCTACCAGAACCAGAAGCCACCCCACTGTCAAAACCAGCATCAAAAGCTGAATAGTCAGGACGCAGGACAATGTCACCAGACGAACGAGAAACTCCGATTTCCGAGCAAGTAGCTGTACGACCAGCCTCACCAGAGGAAGGAGGGGCAAGAGAGACAGTACGACATTCGGTCAATTATAGCAAGGGAACTTCATCCTCCTCCCGTGGCCGAGCATCAACAAGAAACTCCAAAGGGTTCTTTTGCTTAACCAAAGACAACAAATCAATAGCTGCAGCAAACAAATAGAAAAGAAACAAAGGTAAGAGCAAAATAAGAATAAAGTAACGAAAAAAAATATAGACATGACATACCCACCCCGATTCTCTTGATCATAAAACACGGGATAAAAGTCATTGCCCAAAGTGTAATTACGGCTCAACCCAACCAAACAAAGGAAAGTCTCCGGAAACTTAACAAAGGAAGAAACATTGGTAACAAGGGAGGCAACATGTTCAGCATCAAATTCAGTATCCCTAGGGGTGGCGTCCTTTGGAAGATGTCCACCAATGAAAAAAGGATGAATAGAAGGACAAGCAAATGAGTCAATCCAGAAAAAGTGATCATTCCAATTTTTAAGGCAATCAAGGGGCTTGGTATAGCAAACACCAAAGCAATCAACACGTTTACTAAAAGAAAGTCAGCCATGACTCCGAGACAAGACATAAAAACACCTAAACAAACCAACCGAAGGTTCAATACCAAGTGCAAAACAAAGAATTTCAAATTGAGAAACCTTAGCAGCACCGATGACAGAAAGTTGCGAGATATGAATATAATAATAGTCAAGAATCGAAACCAGAAAAGAAGATAGGGGAAAGCGGAAATTAGAAAACTCAAAGAAACGGGTATAAACACCAATTTTCCCACTCGGCGCTTCGCGAAAACTTTTGTCAGGATCAGGCAATTCTGGATGAACAAAGAGCGGAATTGAATAATCAACACATAAATGATCAAGTGCCTTCTGGGATAATTTAGACTTAGTAGAAGAAAAAGTACCCATAACGGAAAAATACAAAGGGAATCAAGAACCTAACCTGACTGCGGAACGTGAAAAACGGATACAGCCAAAAGTAAAACCAGGTTGAAGAATAGCGTTCGCAAGAGAAGAGCATGTTAATACAAATAAGCCGTAAAAACGTTTATTTATATTTTACGATCCTCTATTGTTTTGTCGATAACAAACGTAAAATCATATTAACGAAACAAATAAAATACGTAAATGGTTTGAACTAATAGTCTTTAACATATTCACATTTTCACATAAAACACTAAAACAATTATAAGTGATTTTATGATTTAGTAATACATATGTATAACAACTAGTGTTTACATATTTGGATAAAATATACACATAACTAGTATGTAGTATATTGGGTAATATAAATGCGTAGAAACTTAAGTATCACAACCCATTGGGCAAATACATTGAATATAGTTGGGTACAACCCAAAGCCCATAACCCATGGATCTTGACCCATAACCCATTTCATGACATCATGCTTATATCACATATGGATAATACCCATAATCCATGGAACAACCCATACCCAAGTGACTAAGTGCATTGCACTCAAAGATACATTGTATCTAGACAAAGATCCATGGTTCAACCCATGACCCATGACCCATAACCAAAATACCCATGGGTAAAGAAGAGCGTTCCACGGATCCCTAGCTTTGTGCTAGCCGGATCCCAAGTGGAAGGGATCCGTGGGATCCGGGGAACATTAGGATTCTTCCTCTATAAATAGTGAGCCATTTCTTCATTATTGATCATCCTTTTCTAACACACTTCCCCCCTGAGTTAAATCTCGCTAACCTTAGATCCAACAGATCTATGTTTGTATTTTTGTTTTTGTGTGATCTCTTAGGTTCCTCTTAAAGGCAAGATCACCATCTTTGAAGTCAAGCAAGCTCAAGTCCATGAGTTGCCATGCTTCCTCATCATCAAGGCTACTGAAGTTCTCTTGTTGATGATTCCTTTCCTTCTTCAAAGAAGTGTAGTGTTGAAGTCATTAGTAAAAGATGTCTCAAGTGTCAAGACGAAGATATTAGTGAAGGGTATCTATCGTCTATAGGATAAGTACTTGTGGTAGGTGCTTAGAAGTCAAGACAAGAAGCATTAGTGAAAGGTACTTAGAAGTCAAGACTAGAAGCAATAGTGAAAGGTGCTTAGAAGTGAAGACACAAGACATTAGTGAAAGGTGTCTTGTAGATCTAGTCAAAGGCATTAGTGAAAGGTGCCTTAGATGTACATTCGATATGGTGTGTTTTGATGTACTATATAGACTAGCATTAGATCCAAGGATATTGATGTCCTTGATGATTTTGTAAAGGAGTAGATCTCCTTTGGGATTAGTCGTTGGTGTAGTGTGGTAGTAGTTCCTCCATTGCAATGGAACTAGGTGCTTAGCCTAGTACCTAATAAAGGGTAGGCGACGTTGTGTAGGTGTGGTACACCTTGGAGTGAAAGAACTCGGTGGTTAGCCTAGCATCGTATAAAGGGTAGGCGACGTTGTGTTAGGTGTGGTTCGCCTTGGTGTGAAGGAACTCGGTATTTAGCTTTGTACCGGAAAAAGGTTAAGCGACGTTGTGAAGGCTTCTCCGCCATAAGGATATTGGTGTAGTGATTACGAACTCTCGAGTAGGTGACTCGGGGAGTGGAGTAGGGCAAGGAAGGTGTCCTTGTATCCGAACCACTATAAATACTCGTGTTGTGGTTTTGTGCTTCTTACTCTTATATTTTCATTACTTACCTTTATATGCTTGTTTATCAACATCCAACACACACATCCAAATATATTGACATAAGTCAATCTAAATAGATCAAAAGGAAGTTTTAATTGGCAAAACTATTCAACCCCCCCTTCTAGTTTTCCACAATTGGCATCAGAGCTTCGTTACCAAGTTTCTTGAAGTATATTGTACTTTAATAACTTGATACGATCCATAGTTAATTGAAAACAACAAAGAAGGTTTTTCATAAAAACAAACATCATGTCTTTTAAAACTATATGTTTGGATGTTGATTTGATAACAATAGTTTTCTTATTTATCTTTTCATTTAATTGCACTAATCTTCCTTGTCATGTTGATTAGTCAAAGCTCATACCCACCAACCTTTAGGAGTCGCTTGGTAACAAGAATACCTTCCTTAAGAAGGTATCTTAATCGCAAAGGAGCGGGAATCGTCTAAGTGACATTTGTTGTGTCATTTGTAAAGACATTCCTAAGTACGCTAGAGGTATGATTTTCTTTTTATTTTGCTTGATAATTAAGTATACCTTTTTAGGTATTTATAAGAATATTTTTTTGTGTGCTTATACATGTTTTACATGAAGCTTCATTAGGAAGCCTTTGTCTCACATACGTGTTTTACTTCTCTTCTAAAGTCATGGTATATAAAACTTATGTTTTGTCTCTTTTTAAATCCAATAATAAAACAAAACACGAATTTCAAAAATTCCTCCTTCCCTATAAAACTCCACCGTCGACCACTCTACCAAACTCTCACTTTTTCAAATCCTCCAATTTCAAAATTTTCTCTTATTCAAAAACTTCATCTTCCTCCTCATTTCATCTCAACCGAAACCAAGAAGATCCGTCATCAACATGGTTTACATCGCACTCGTGCTCATCGCCCTAACACTCATCGCACTTGTGTTCCCTATGATGAAGTTCACATATGGAGACATTTACTTTGTGTTGTTAATCTACATTGGGATCATATACCCAATCCTCTGTATCATCCTTAGTATTGAAATAAAATATTATTAATAAATCTAGTTTATCTAGGTTATTTTTATCATAATGTGTTTGTCACTTATTTTGATTTATATGTTTTATATTCTTTCGTGATACATTAGGAGTCATGTATGCATGCTAAAAGAAAATGTAGGATAAAACATATTTCGTGGTATAAAAATTGTAAAACCTATGTTTTTATCAAAATCTGTTTCTGTTACTACAGATCTACGGATCCCGGAAGTTATACTAGCCGGATCCCTTTTGTAAAAGAACCGTGGGATCCGTCCTACTGGAAAACAGTCTTCATGCAAGATTAAAAACCAATATCTTTCTAAATGTAATAATCCACTAGAAAGTCAAAACTTTGAGTATGTTAAAGTGTTAAATACCATTGTTAATAAAAATCTAGTAAAAACATTATATTATCATAAGTTGACCACAAACATCTCTTTTTTTAACTTATCATTTTTATAGGATCAACTATGACGCATGAATATGAGTTTGATTTTTCACTCACTAGCGTCTACACTCCGAACATCTCTCTCGAACCCAACACACCTGGCAATCATGTCCGTGGGTTCAATAATCTCGAAAACCGTCACTTCCACGAAGGACGTATTGTAGACACCTCTCTACAATTCGAAGAAGGTATCAATACCTCCTTCCGAGCCATAGGACTAGAATGTCTTTTTGAAATCAACGAGAAGATATGTCCAAGGTTCATAATGGAATTCTTCCGTCAAGTCGAACTCGTTCGTAACGAGGATCGCTCTCTATCTCTTTGGTTTTATATCAAAAACCAAAAGTTCACTCTAACCCTTGGGCATTTTGCTCACATCCTCCGGATTCCAAATCATGGACAATGTGCCTTCACCTAAGATTGGTTTCTTGATTCTCTCTTCAACTTTCGTGAAGAAAATAGTCCATATTGTTCACACATACCCTCTCCGAAAGATTTAAATCGCATAATATGCAAACCTCGACCATATTACTCCGATCCAAACATTATCTTTACAAGGGATATCCGAGAAGAGTACAAGCCTCTTGCACTCATCCTACGTGAAAATGTTTGGAGTCTTAGGGGAAATCGAGAAATTCTTCCCGCTTGTTGTGCTCACATGTTGTACTGTTTGCTACACAACAACCATACAATCTCGCCTACTTCTTCGCAAGGCGAATTGCAAATCTTCAAGGCTCCAAGAATAAACTCATCCCTTATGGAATGTTCTTTACACGCCTCTATCATAATGTTATGCACTTCCATCCTCAATTTCAAAGTCCGTTGTACGTACTTGTGAACAAGATGATGGAACCGCTATCACAAAATGATCCTCCTAGCGAAAACACTCAAGGAAACTAATAGTATTCCAAAATAGGATCAAATCTCTTATACTCGAGCTTTATCAATGTAATTCAATTTTCTTCATGAAATAAAACATTTTACATTTGATATCTTAGTATTAGAACTCTTTTTAGACTATCCCTGAAGATATAATGCATTGTCAAGATCATTGCATACCTTTAGTAAAGGTCCTGCTGAGCAGATAGGCGGATCCCAAAGATTGTACTAAACGGATCCCTACTCTTAGGGAATCGTGGGATCCGGCAAACAGAAAATGCAATTGCAAGCATTATATTTCAAACATATCCTTAGAACACCTCACACACTAAGCTAAACATAGTATCTTAATGTGACAATCCGTACTTTCAGGTCATTTCTCGACACCGTTCATGTCTCATTATTTCAACATTTTAGTAAACTTGGTTTACTTGTTTCAAATTCGCGTAACCTTGGAGGTTTAGCGGCGAATTCATGATCATGACATCACGTACATTTCATATGGACTATGTTTAGTCTACATTTCATGGACATCATGTGCATCTCATTGATTCATTCACGACATTTCATTTCACCCTTCAACGCGTAATTTTTATATTTAATAATTTTTATCGCGTGAGTTTTTATTTTGATTATTTAACCCGTTACTTTCAAAAATGATCCCGAGGTATTTTTAAACTTACATTTAGTTTATAAAAACTATATTTTTTAGTTTTCCTAGTGTTTCAAATTTATTTGGTATTTTAATCGTTAAAGTTTAATTATTTCGTCGTTTTCTTAAAAATCTTACGATAATTATTTTATCACCCGATTTTCACAAGGAAAGTATTTTTACAATTTTTATCAACTCATTACATTATATTTTGATCTAATAACAACTTACTTGCACCAAGTATTACCATTACTTACACTTTTCTTTACAAGTACTACAAATTAAACACAAGTTTATATAAGTAACAATTTAAAAAAAAAATATATATATATAAATCTACCAAATCCCTCCCCCTTGGCCGACCAAGGGGAGGGTGGGCATTAAATGAGGTAAAGTCTTGATTGTTAATACTTTTACTCAAGATAAAAGTCTTACTTGACTCATTTGTACTCATTCACTTCATTTTCTTCAAGTTAGTAAAAATAAAACTCTTTCTCTCTTTTCTTGGCTTCCAAAATCCGGCCACTATACAAGCTCCAAGGGGATCAAAAATTTTCTTCAAGATCAAGTGTGTTTTACAACCTAGAACATATCCTTTTCATGGTTTTGAAATAAAAACCAAGGATATTTAAGTTAAACCTTTGTTACCTACACCTCTTCACTTGCACTAGTAAGCATACTCTCATCATTTTTATGTTTCCTCTTCATTTTCATATGATTCTTATCATTTTTGGAGCTTATATGCATGTTATGTAGTTTATACCATTTTTTTCTTGATTTTTAAGGTTTTATATACTTATAGTCATCCTATAATTACTCCCATGGTATTCTTTGGTATTGATGGTGATTAGGAACCCATGACACCCTAAGAAGGTGTATGGTAGGATTAGATTAGCTTTGGAGTTGATTTGAAGGGATTAGAATAGGTTTTGTCCGAGAAAAACTATTTTCGTAAACTATATATTACGTTCTGTCCTTAAAATGAATTTCTGGAAAAACCCACTGATGGTACGACATTTTGGCTTTGATAATTAGAAAATATACTTTAAAACGAATCCGTGGCCTTTTGAACGGATAAAAACGGAGTTATAACGAAGCCGTGGTGAATTTTTAAAGTTTGGTGACGAAAAATATTATTTTCTGAAAAAGACAGCATGCAGTTTTTACACATTTCGGGTCAAAAACGAGCCTTAAGCTTCACAAATTATTTCGACTTCTCAAAAATATATTAGTTTACTTCGATACGAAGCTAAGGACATATTTTACGTAGAAAACGGATTTAAAACGACAAATATATGGCCGTTTTCATAAAGTTGCCGTAAAATATTAATTTCTGAAAATTATATTATTTCTACATTACAAGTATTTCATTAGCTATATCGTCCATGTTTGCGGCAGTTTTTAACCATGATGTGAAACTTTTTATAACAAAGGGTCTTCTAGTAAAATCAAGTTCATCGGCCATATTTTTCAAAACAAAAAGCCGTTTGTCAAGCGGAGTTATAGTGATTTAATTACGGATGTTCAAACATTGGCCGAAACTCATTTTCTGCACACTATTAGCAAAAACCACCATCTTTAGCCTTTGATATCTTTATGATCGAGACCTTTTGGACGAAAACTCCTGAACTGAAACTTTTAGATATCGATACAAACTTTCCAAAACCGTCGAGTTCGTTCTCTAACGATCGACGTACACCATTTTACGACCACTTTTCCGGAGTCATTTTTGTTGATTTAATGATTTTTCCGACGACATTGTTTTGCGACGAAAAGTGGTAATTTCACCAAAAATCATTATAAAACCATTGTAGGATGACATTTTGACGTAAAAACATGTAAAGTCATTTTTGAAGGGTTAAGACGTCAAAAGAATATTTTTCGACGACGAGTAATATTTTCAAAATCCGTAAATGGTATAAATAACATACGAAGTGCATGCATAACATTACATTGCAACTCATGACATATCATATCATTGATAATAGGTCCCGGTTGACGCACTACATTATAAACCTCAGTGTACTCACTTTTGCCGTTATTCCAGTTTATCCAAGTGAGTTTTCATAGCCCCGTTTTTACATGCTTTCGATTATTTTCAAACCCACGGGGGAGAATACATTGCACTACATTTTTTTTGTACGATACCAAGTATGCTAAATTCATTACATTGCTTAAGTTACCACATATGCCAATTTGAAAGTCCCCAGTACATGAACATGAACCGTTAATCTTTGAAGCGAGGATGAGTGGATAGATCTATCGAGGGTGACGCCTCCATCCGGGTTGGTGAATCCCAACCAGGCAAACGGATGCATTTCATTTGATGGTATTACGGAGTTGTCTGGCAAACACTCTGCAGGGGCATACATTATTGAACAGTCTAGTTTCGGGGTCATGGGCTTAGAGCAATCGTAACATTATTTTTACGTGACTGGATTGTCATGCACATTCTATACTTGTGTAGTCGTATAAAACATTTACATAAACCTATGATTTCTCACCAACATTATTGTTGACGTTTTTAGCAATGTATTTTCAGGTAACTGAGGCATTCGCATCATGACATGGTTAGGGACCTATATTTTGAGTCGCGGCGTCGACTTACATTATGTATATTATGGCTCTTTATTTCAAAACATCGTTTGGATTTGTAACATGGATGTATTTTAGCAAACTTGTTAAACCTTTTGGGACCGATGTTGTACTCTGATTATGTTTTATGAAATATCCAACGATGTGTTTTTAAAACGACACTTTAGGTCGTTCAATATAACTGTGATGTGGTGCTATGACAGTCAATGCCCCCAGGAATTCCATTCCGCTGCAAAACAGGTAAATTGGGGGTGTGACACTTAAGGCAAAATTAAGTCCTTATCAAGATAGGTTGATCTTTCCTACTCATACATAACTCACCTAGATCACACTCTAAGACGATTGTAGATCTACCGTTTCATCCTTAATCCATTACTCTTCCGCTCTTAAACTCACACTTCATTTCTTACTTGATCTCTCCCATCTAGCCTTAGAGATCTTTCGATTATGGCAAAATTGATCATTAATCATCCTCGCCTCAAAACTGATCAAAGTTGATCAAAATCTAGTTTTCCCATCTCAAAGCTTCTAGGATATTTTCCAAAACACTATCCTAAAACACAACCTGATCTCTAGATCATTTAGCTTCAATTGACACTCCAAATCTTTAAGTGTTATCCTTGCTCATCCATTGGTACTCTTGAAAGTTCCAAATCCTTCCATAAATAACAATCATTAGCTACATCATTCATTACCTTCAAGTACTCAAGCACCCCTTCATTTAAAACACTTAGGAGGACTGAAACACTTAAAGATGATATAGGTCTTAGATCTTAGAAACATCATTTCCACCCTTTCATAACTGCTGAAAGCCAGATGCCTAGGATTAGCCTAGACGGATCCCTCTGAGGAAGGAACCGTGGGATCCGGATGACAGTTTATGTCAAATCTTGCTAAAACAATCATTTCAACTCATCTTCCTAACTCAAACACTCCATCTCATCTTAAATGAGTTCCTAGATCAGTGCAACCTCTGAAGTTGACTCTTGTGCATGTCAATCATCACATTCCAATGAATCCTAGTGGCTTAAGGCTTAAATGCACTTGCCAAATCTCTTAGTTTATAAACCACCTTGTTAGGACCTCCATAGTCATCACTCTCATCCTAACTTTCAGTTCTTGCAACCTCTTGAAATCATCTCATCATGAGGAAAACCCCAAGTAGTAACTTATCCACCAAAGAACCATCATTTTTGGTTGAGTCATTATCAAATGCACCTCCATCAATCCCTCCATCGTTTGAAGCTCCACAAGTCGCTTCACTTGATCCTTCGCATCAAGCCATTTCACTTCTTCCACCACCACTACCTAGCCATGACAAAGATTGCTATCATTGTCAACATGTTGAAAGGTTGATACATGAAGTACGAGAAGACCAACGTTTCATGTTCTATCATCTCCTCGAAAGTTTCGACGAGATCGAATCTAAACAAAACTTGAGCTAGAAGATTTTAGTGGTGTCCTAGCATCAAGCGATAGTTGGTTTAGAAATTTCTAGTCATGTATTTTCTTATTTTCTTAGTTTTTAGAGTCATGTATATCATAACTCTAGTTTTATTAAATGGAAATACATGCTACTTGTTATTTTGTTGAGCATATGATATTTGTGATAACATTACTTGTTATATCACCTTGGCTGTAATTGAACAGCTAATACGGATCCCTCATAATAGCCTAGACGGATCCCTAATAGGAGGGAACCATGGGATCCGTAAGACAGAAAGCTTTCTTTCTACTAACTTGAATCACATTTGCAGGAAATTGTGAATTATACTTGCTTTCTAACCTTTGTTTTGTAGTTATTCAATTTACATATGAAGACTTTGACATCCTAAATCTAGGGGGAGCTTTATGTCAAAGCAATACATTGCAAATTACTTGCAATACTAGGTTTACATTTCGTGACATCCCCTTGCAAAATTGCAATCATCAAGGGGGAGCACATTCGTCTCGTAGACGATATCTTTTGCAAACTTATTTGCAAACAAACTAGATTAGTATCACTTACTTGACGCCCTTACATAAGGGATGGACTCGTCAAGGGGGAGTAAAGACGAGATCCTTTCCCGTTATTTGCTCTCTATTTCTTTTTACTAAAAACAATGTGTTGCCTTCCTTCAAACACTTTTTGTTTCGACAAAAAGGGGGAGAAGAAAGTAAAAACTACAAATTCAAACTTTTACGAATTTTAGCTTTTCCTTAAAATAATTCTATGTTTTGTCATCAACAAAAAAGGGGAGATTGTTAATACAAATAAGCCGTAAAAACGTTTATTTATATTTTACGATCTTCTATTGTTTTGTCGATAACAAACGTAAAATCATATTAACGAAACAAATAAAATACGTAAATGGTTTGAACTAATAGTCTCTAACATATTCACATTTTCACATAAAACACTAAAACAATTATAAGTGATTTTATGATTTAGTAATACATATGTACAACAACTAGTGTTTACATATTTGGATAAAATATACACATAACTAGTATGTAGTATATTGGGTAATATAAATGGGTAGAAACTTAAGTATCACAACCCATTGGGCAAATACATTGAATATAGTTGGGTACAACCCAAAGCCCATAACCCATGGATCTTGACCCATAACCCATTGCATGACATCATGCTTATATCACATATGGATAATACCCATAATCCATGGATCAACCCATACCCAAGTGACTATGTGCATTGCACTCAAAGATACATTGTATCTAGCCAAAGATCCATGGTTCAACCCAAGACCCATGACCCATAACCAAAATACCCATGGGTAAAGAGGAGCGTTCCACGGATCCCTAGCTTTGTGCTAGCCGGATCCCAAGTGGAAGGGATCCGTGGGATCCGGGGAACAGTAGGATTCTTCCTCTATAAATAGTGAGTCATTTCTTCATTATTGATCATCCTTTTCTAACACACTTCCCCCTGAGTTAAATCTCACTAACCTTAGATCCAAGAGATCTATGTTTGTAGTTTTGTTTTTGTGTGATCTCTTAGGTTCCTCTTAAAGGCAAGATCACCACCTTTGAAGTCAAGCAAGCTCAAGTCCATGAGTTGCCATGCTTCCTCATCATCAAGGCTACTGAAGTTCTCTTGTTGATGATTCCTTTCCTTCTTCAAAGAAGTGTAGTGTTGAAGACATTAGTGAAAGATGTCTCAAGTGTCAAGACGAAGATATTAGTGAAGGGTATCTATCGTCTATAGGATAAGCACTTGTGGTAGGTGATTAGAAGTCAAGACAAGAAGCATTAGTGAAAGGTGCTTAGAAGTCAAGACTAGAAGCATTAGTGAAAGGTGCTTAGAAGTCAAGACACAAGACATTAGTGAAAGGTGTCTTGTAGATCTAGTCAAAGGCATTAGTGAAAGGTGCCTTAGATGTACATTCGATATGGTGTGTTTCGATGTACTAGATAGACTAGCATTAGATCCAAGGATATTGATGTCCTTGATGATATTGTAAAGGAGTAGATCTCCTTTGGGATTAGTCGTTGGTGTAGTGTGGTAGTAGTTCCTCCATTGCAATGGAACTAGGTGCTTAGCCTAGTACCTAATAAAGGGTAGGCGACGTTCTGTAGGTGTGGTTCACCTTGGAGTGAAAGAACTCGGTGGTTAGCCTAGCACCGTATAAAGGGTAAGCGACGTTGTGTTAGGTGTGGTTCGCCTTGGTGTGAAGGAACTCGGTATTTAGCTTTGTACCGGAAAAAGGTTAAGCGACGTTGTGAAGGCTTCTCCGCCATAAGGAGATTGGTGTAGTGATTACGAACTCTCGAGTAGGTAACTCGGGGAGTGGAGTAGAGCAAGGAAGGTGGCCTTGTAGCCGAACCACTATAAATACTCGTGTTGTGGTTTTGTGCTTCTTACTCTTATCTTTTCATTACTTACCTTTATATGCTTGTTTATCAACATCCAACACACACATCCAAATAGATTGACGTAAGTCAATCTAAATAGATCAAAAGGAAGTTTTAATTGGCAAAATTATTCAACCCCCCCTTCTAGTTTTCCACAGAGCAGTAAAAAGAAAAAATGGCTAAAGCCAAAACATGGGGTATTTATACAAACGGAATGACAATTAACCTAGAAAACCCTAAGAGAGGACACGCGTCCAAAAAACAATCTAATCCAGCGGTCAAAATCAAAGCCAAACGGATAAGGATGGTAGAAGACCAAGGGCCCACAGAGTCAAATCAACCAGAACATGAAAAGCCGTAAAACGCCTACGTTGTAAAAAAAACACTTCCCAAGGAAAGGGAGCGTCAAAGGAACGCTTCGAGAATGCGGAAGACAAATCGACCCGCAAGATGTAGTCTAAGTAGATCCACCGCGCACGACAACATCCGCACGCAGTGTACATACTAGACTGGGGGGACTGGATGATATAGCAGTTCCTAAGGGTAGAAAAAAGTATTCCCGGAAAGAAAAAAACGTATGACGAAATCCTTAGTCAACTCAAGTCTAGTGACATCCACCGCATGCGACAATATCCGCACGCAATAAACATACTAGACTGGGGGGACTTGATGACGTATAGTATGTACAACAGGCCTACTAAGCCCAAAACATACTCTACGCCCACTCTAGCCTCAGGTCCAATGACTGCAAATCCTGGACTCAGGTCCAACAATCACAAACCCTGGGCCAACAGTAAGCCCAATGACTAAATTGGCTACGGCTCAGGCCTTGGAATGCGCGTAAGGTACATAACGGGCTGAACCTTCAACCGTTAGGCCTCTCACGTCCGCATCCACGATTAACACGGAACCCTTGTCCGTCAAGGGCCCGGCTCCGGCGACTAACCACTATATGCGATAATCTAGGAAGCCCCAGCGGCAAACCTCGCCTATAAAAGGGGCTCTAATCCCCATACAAGGTACAACAACTTTCTCTCTCATAATTACACACACATACTTCTACTTTCCCTCTCAAGAATGTATACTTACTCTCACGCCAGAGTCTAATCGTGGGGTCCGTCCCCATGGTAAGACTAACGGTTTACCTTTCTTGTGCAGGGATCTCATTCAAACTACTTGAATTAGTACAAGATCAACCCATCAAAGGTTTACTGACCCAGTCCAGTAATCTACGTCCAGACCTTCTATAACCCGTCGCACAAATTGTACTAACAAGTCAAATGTTTGTTCTTATGAATTTTTGTAGGAAAACAAAACATGCAAAACAAGTTTTTCAAGATATTTTTTTTCAAAAAATAAAATGAAACAAGTATGTCAAGTCAACTTAACGGCTTAAAAATTAACACATGACAGTGCCAGCTACTGTAGCACAGATTTTCCATATATCTATACTACATATAATAGAAAAAACAGTCAAAGTTGAAAGTTGAAAAGTTAAAAATTTTAAATTGGTCAATGAAAAGAGAAATGCATAATGTAATTAATACTCTTATTAAAATACCCCATTACTTAAAAGTACAATAATTTATTCACATTATACAATCAATTAAAAGCACATGTACCAAATTAGAAACAACCAATTAAAACACCCCTTACTAAACAATAAAATTTTCATAACGTACAATTTAAAGAAGTTACGACATAATTCAAAATATAAAATAATTAAACACACTAATTAATGTTATTTTTAAAACACCTTAAAATGAAAAGTACATGTTATTACACACATTATAGAAATTAATAAAACACACAAAACTTTATACAAGTTAACAAGTTGATTGTTGGGAATTAAGGTAATCTACTGATTCTGCCAAAGGATTTGCCGAAGTATCTGCCGAAGGGATTCTGCCGAAGAAGAATGGATTCTGCTGAAGTTATACTTCAGCAGAAGTGTTAAAGCAGAAATCGTGTTTCTGCTGAAAGTGCGAATCCACGTAGGAGAGATAAGCTCAGTATAGAGTAAAAGTCAGCGCCGTATGGAAGATAGGTTGGCGCCGTATTGTGTAGAGCTTACTCAGAATAAACAATATGATTAGTAAAACAATATGATTAGTTGCATGGATGTCTAGATGCATGCTTGGTCTATGTTTGTATTAGGAGCGTACATTGTAAACGCTCGTGAATCATTAGGGCTCCTTATTGTCTATAAAAGGAACCATAAGAGTTAGTGATGGAAAAGTTTTTCTCAAGTCTTTCAAGTCTTGTAAAAGATCTGAAACATAGAGTTTCTATAATCAAAAGATCCATAGAGGATCAAAGAGTTCTTAGTTATTATAACTTGTATTTACTTTCCGCTATAAAATACGAGTTGTAGAGATCTTCCATTAGTTTGCTTGTGATTACATAGGCAACACTAACGATCTCCGAGTGCTTAAGATCTATCAAGGTCTGTGTGTTTACAACAAGTGGTATCAGAGCCTCGGGAAAGTCTCTACGATACTAAGAACCATTCTCACCCCCATACAATCAAACATTCATTCACCATGCCTGGATCTGATAATGAAACTGAAGTCACCAACATAAACAACACCAACACCACTTCCATGCAACAGCTCAGTCTTTCTAATAGTAATGGTAAATTTCCTTATTTGAAAAGGGAAGAGTATGATCTTTGGACTATGAAGATGGAAAACTGGATTTCCAATATTGATTGGAATCTGTGGGAGGTAGTGAAGAAAGGAAACAGTCTAAAGAAAATGATTCCTGACAGGGATGGGAAGTTTATCATGGCTCCTCCCAAAACTGCTGAAGAGGTGCTGGCTATGCAGAGAGAGCATAAAGTAAAAACCATTCTGCTTCAAGCCATTCCTGAAGATCATCTGTGTGATTTTCACCATATGGATGATGCAAAGGACATATGGATGGCTCTCAAGGCAAGGTTCGGTGGAAATGAAGAATCAAAAAGAATGAGGAAGTCCATGCTGAGACAACAATTTCAGGACTTTAATATCTCCGAAGAAGAAGGTATCCACAAGGGATACGACAGGTTCCATAGGATTTTGAGTCAGCTAAACCAGCTGAATGCAAAACCTGATAATGAGGATTGCAACTCAAAGTTCCTACGATCTTTGCCTCCATCATGGTTACATGTTAGTATAGCCCTCAAGGCTAAAGGTGGGTTGGACATGCTAACCTTTGATGAGCTGTACAACAGACTCAGAACTCTTGAACCTGATGTCAGAACTCCATACCGTACATCTTCTTCTGGCCATGCCGCTTTTTGATGAGTGTCTAAATACTCATCATTTTTGTACTGTTTAAACTGCAAAAACATCTGAAAACACTCAGAAATGCATCAAAATGATAAAAATATCACAAATTAGTGTTTTATGTGTTTTAAATGCAAAAATATCAAAATCTGGTGAAAAACGTATAAAGTTTGCATAATTGGCAGTTTTAGTCCCCCAAGTTTCAAAACTTGTCAAAAACAGTCCCTGGTAAAACCAAATAAAGAGAAATATCATTTTGAGTCCCTATGGATTCTTAAGTTGTCAAAACTGGTCCTTGAGAATTAAATTTACAAATTTACAACTATGGTCCTTTAACTTTCAAAAATGACAATTTAGGTCCCTTAACTTTCAAATAATGACAAGTTAGGTCCCTAAAATTTCAAAGCTTGTCAATAATGGTCCCTTGAAGCAAGTTTGGAAAATTACAGGTTTGGTCCTTGGTCTTTTCAGAAAATACAAGTTTAGTCCTTGTATGTAAAACACAAGACTTGTCAAAAATAGATATGACCCCTGCCATAAGTACCTTGGACCCCCTGTCTTTTGCATTTTGGACCCCCTTGATATTAGACCTCAGTCAACCAAAGTCAAAACGACTTTTCCCTCCCATCCACTGTACACATATCCCTTCCCTTCCACTTGCTCTGCAACTCCCAACACCAGTCCCATCTCACCCACACCTTATCTCTTCTCCCCCTCATCATCACCTTACCTCCACATTAAATGCCACCCCCCCCCCCCCCCTAGTGCTAGTTTCAGAGGCCAACAGGTCAAAAACAAGTTTCCCGCCAAAATGAGATAAAGCTCAAAACTCAACCATTGGACAATCAAAGAGGTGGGATTTGCTTAAGAAGACACGTGGAGCAATTTTCAAGTATAAAAGAGGAAGAAAGACAGAGAAGAAACCAACTTTGGTTCTACCATTGTTCACGTAGTATAATTTTTACATGCTTTCTTTAAATTAATGTCTTTTAATGTTTTAAATGCTGTAATTTCCTTTAAAATAGTGTAATGAAACTTTAATGTCAGTTTAATTTCAGTTAAATTCTAGTTTCCAAATTTTGCTTAAATTACTTTAATTTTCATGTTCTTTCATTTCCAGTTATATGGTTGTTTATTGGACTCTATATCTCTTTTAAGCTCTTGACAATAGCTTTAAGACTTTTTAGATTCATTAAACAAGTTTCAGTCTTTAAATTAAGAAAAGTACTAAAAAACTAAAAAAAAAGTCAACAGAAGTCAACTTGTGATCCCAATAAGAAGTTCTGGGGGAGAGAAGCCAATCTGGATGGTTTTCTGGTTTCTAGTTTGTTGACACCAAGCTAGGAGTGGTCTTTTGTTCCTTGGTACTCAGTTTAGCCATGATCACTTGTAAGCTTTATTTTTACAAATGTTTGCATTTTACTGTTTTATTGTTTTACCTGCTATGATTTTTATGTTTCAGTGTTTCTTTGTTGTTAGTGTATGATATTATAGCTTTATATTAAGTATTATGCCTTGAATTGAATTGTGGTTTGAATTGGTACTTTGACTGTTAAAATGCCAATTCTTGAAAATCATAGACTTAGACTGGTTTGACATCTGGTCTAGGCTGAAAAAGATCCAATTTGACACCTTGGTATCTCTGGATTGGATGGAATTGGATTATGAAGTCATTTGCTTTGAAAACTTATAAACAATCTCTTGTAAGGGCTGTTTGGATTTGCTGATATAGCAGCAGTCCAGAGTTTGTTTGTTGTTATGTGTTGTTGTTTTATGTCATATTAGTCCATAATAGCTCATTTTAAGCATTAAAACCTGTCTTCATATGTTAAATAGTCAAAATCATTTTTAAGTTTCCATTAGCAGTTCACTGTTAGGATTTTAGATGCAAATTTTCATTATAGTGATTAATAAGTTGTTTATATAGCTTAATATAGTTTCCTTATAGCTTAATACATCATATTAAGTCCATAGATTAATTTCTAAACTCAACTTAGTCAACTTTTCAGTTCTTGTTAAAAGTCAATTTTTCAAATAGCTGTTTTTGAATTAAATGTATAATTTTCTATAGGTTTCAGTATTAAGTTTTAGCCTTAAACCTTCTAGGATGTTAAAATATAGTTGCTTATCTTAATTGTAAAAATACTAGTTTTCTATTTCTCAGCTTTTTAAGTACTTATTTCCTAGCTTATTTTTGATCCTTTGTCTGTAAGCATGCCCTGCACCACAGTTTAGGTGTCAAGTTCATGAGCTTGCATAAGCTTCATGACTTGACCCTAGCTTGTGCATTTGGCTTCTTTATGTAGCCTTTGTGGTCTAGTCTTTATGTGTCTGCTTATTTTTCAGTTTTCAGCTTATTTGCATAGCTTAATTATCCAAACTTTTTTGTCCCATCTCATTCACTACACTGAAGCAAACAGTGTAGTGGAGTAGTTTTCAAAATCTTGAAATAAGCTCCTCAGTGAGCTTGAGTATGTGAACCTTGGCTTTTCACAAAGCCAAGGTACCCATCTCAATGCCTCAATATGAGTTGAGCTTATTAGAGCTTGTTTGATAAGTCTTGTGAGCTTGTGTTTGCCCATTCCTACAGTTCAAACCATGAACTTGCACCATTTCCACAAGCTCACACCAAGCTCCTTAGTGATCACTAGTCTTTGTGGCTTGGCTTTTTAGGAAGCCAAGCTACCCAGCTTTATGATCATGTGCTTAAATCTCACCTTGCAGCTTATTAACCAGGGCTGCAAGTAGCTTTTAATGTGTCCCATTTCACTGGTACATTGAGAAATCAGTATATTCAGTGATACTTCATAAGCTCCTCACAAGCTCTCTAGTGGACTTCACTAGGTGAGCTTGAGCTTTTTGAAAAGCCTACCAGACCATCTTGCAGCTTTTAATTTTATTTTGACCTTTTAAGTTTGTTTGACAAGCTTAAATTGCCAAACCAAATGGATGCAAGGGTGTTTGGATCTGTATGAAACTGAGAAGAGCTTATGAGCTTATTAGAGCTTATTAGTGATTCTCAGTTCACATGCTTGTATATATATATGACTATTATACTTGTACAAATATAATTTTGCCTTTGGTTTACACTGTATAGTTTTTTCAAGCTTATTTTGAGCTTATGAGTACACTGTGAGCCCATAAGCTCAACTGAATGATTCATAAGCTCATTAATTGCTTATATCTTTGTTTGTATAGTTCTATTTTCATCTTATATGTATATTATCTGTATATATTTAGTTTCATAAATATAGAAAAGCCCAAAAAGAGCTTTAATCTTAAGTAGTAGCTTCTGTAAAGAAGCTTTAGGCTTAATAAGCCAACTGTTATGGAAATAAGCTCCCACAGAGCTTATTTCCAAGTTTTGGATAAGTTGGTTTTGTTAAAGATACATAATTTAGCTTAATGTACAGTTTGCAAAAAGAAAAATCAAGAAAAAAAATTGTTTTGCAAAAAGGGGAGGTCAAGGTTCGAACATGCGACCTCCCCCTTGATAGAGTGATAGTGGGTGTACCTGGAACCATAAGCGCCCTTGGGTCTTTCTTGTTATGGAATGCAAAATCTAATACATAAGGGTGTTTGGCAGTTTTTGCCATAAGCTCTTTGTAGCTTATTTGGAGCTTATTTTACAAGGCAACCACCACGTTCTCTATTTTTCTTAGATTCCCCATAGTGTAAAGTAGTTTCTATGATTTTTTCAGATTTTTCTAATTAGTTTTAATATTTTTAATCAATTAATTAGTGTTTTATAGTATTTAAATCATAATAAAAAATATAAAAGTCTAAAAAATATAAATTTTTTTCCTAAAATTTTCTTTTATCATATATTTTGTAAGAAAATTAGTTTTACACTCATAGGCCTTTTATTTCATAAAATTTACGTTTTAACTTGCGCTCCAGCGCAATTTTCGTACATAACGCTCGTTTTAGTTTTAAGTAACGTTTTTAGGTAATTTGAGTTTACATTTTAGTTAAGATAGTTTATTTAAGTTATTTTATTTTATAAAATCAAATAAATGTTCATCGATCTGTAAAAATAGTGATAGCGTTTATTTAATAGATTTTATCTTTTTAACTTTCTTTATTTTGCATTTAAGCCCCTGTAGTTTATGGGCTTTTTCCTTAGTTATAATAATCTTCAAATCTCTTTTCCCGTTCAAATCTCTCGATCACTGCACGTTTGACTATTCTCGCACAGCTCGTTGGGACTTAACGACCTGGGGAAACACTATACTCTCCTGATCTTCATTGAGTTGGTGTGTGAGCTGTTTTAAGTTCCTTACGGCTGATCATTCACAAGTGATCAGCTCGCGTGAGAAAACTTGATGCAAATCCTTACTATAGTTATAATCGTTTTTAGGTTTCTGATTGCACGTTTTTATTGACGTAGCTGTGACAGAGCTATTACTATTCACATTCAGTGTTAGTCAATCAGATTCCTATTTTTGTACATTCTATATCATTTCAGCATTCACAAGTCATTGTATGTAGAATATCACGCCTCACCAGGACATAAACGATCCAAGGAAATTTTTAATCCTTGGTAAACTTGCATTTCTCTCCCGGGCTGTCGCCCTTTTATCATCCGTTACGGTTGACCGTTCGCAAGCGGTTGGCTAGTGTGACGGAGAAATAAAAAGATGGGTAGTTCGGGAGGAATCAAATTTTGGCGCCGCTGCCGGGGAGGCTAGCTGCGTATTATGACTTGTATTTTGTACTTTGTTGAAATACCTATCCTTGTATGTAAATTACATATACTTCATTTCATATAAACAATATAAAATACAAAAAGATTTTATGGTTGAAATCTATCTGTGCTTTGATTTACATTTGACTGTCAATTTTCCTATTCTTGATATTCCTAGGTCTAAATTTTGGCTAAACACCATGTTTATACTAAAAAAGGATTTACTGTGCTTAGTATAATTCCTGGAATGTGATAAATTAGGTTTAAATCAGTTTCATGTATTGATAATCTTATTTAGGTTTCCCTTTTAGCCAATTTTTATTTTTCGTTTCTGTTTATATTATATCAAAAACCCAAAAATATTTTTCCTTTCTTTTTATACATAAAAAAAAAAAAAAAAAAAAAAAAAAAAAAAAAAAAAAAAATTCTTCTAGCCTTTTCTGAGTTTCTTTCTAAGATTCTTAGACTCATCTTAGTGATGATTATTCATAATTCTGTGAGTGGAACTCCCACTCCAATTTCCCACCAAATCCCTGAGTGGCAATCCCACTCCACTTCCCCATGAACAAATTAATTCGGGGTCGAGTCAAGCTAGCGACTCGGTAATCAAAAACAGTAGCTTAACATGGGTTTTCACCCGTGTGTACCACCCTAGTGTGGGGGAGATGCCCCACATGTTGTATATAGATCTAAAAAATGAATGAAAATTGTAAATATTAAAAAAGAAAATAATTGTTGTGTTTCTACACTTAGCTATGTTTATTATCTTTTTACGTTTTAAGTTTCGGCATAACAGCCGGTACTTTGAATATTGAGGACAATATTCATTTCTAAGTGTGGGGGGGAAATTCTGGCGAATTTGATCATAAAATGTACCCTTTTAGTCCCTTTTTCCCCCAAAATGGCCAAATTTTAAAAAATTTTTTTTAGTGGAAGTACTATGTACTAAACACAACAAATGGTAATCAGTCCACCATGTCTAACCCACATAAGGATTGGCTAATCCAGGAGCAAACGACTCTTGGTAAAGATATCTCAAAACCGTTGACGGCTTGCAATTTGCCTAAAATTGTATGGTATTCAGCTCACCATATCCTTAAAAGTGAAGAGTTGGCTAGCCCGCAAGTTTATGGCTTGTGGTAAAGGCAGTGGAAAAACCATAATTGGTAATCAGCTCACCAAAGATAATATTGATAATTTATCTAAGAGTTGGCTAGTCCAAAAGGGTACGGCTTCTGGTAAAGACAAATCAAATCCGTTGAAAGCTGGTGATTTGCTCAAAATCACTTGGTTATCAGTGTACCATGGTTCTTACTTGAACTGAAACATTTGGCTACTCCAGAAGTAATGGCTTTTGGTAAAGAGATAAAATCCATTAATTTTTCTCAAAACATTGCTAGGGACTAGCAATATCTTAGTGTGGGGGATTGATGAGTGTCTAAATACTCATCATTTTTGTACTGTTTAAACTGCAAAAACATCTGAAAACACTCAGAAATGCATCAAAATGATAAAAATATCACAAATTAGTGTTTTATGTGTTTTAAATGCAAAAATATCAAAATCTGGTGAAAAACGTATAAAGTTTGCATAATTGGCAGTTTTAGTCCCCCAAGTTTCAAAACTTGTCAAAAACAGTCCCTGGTAAAACCAAATAAAGAGAAATATCATTTTGAGTCCCTAGGGATTCTTAAGTTGTCAAAACTGGTCCTTGAGAATTAAATTTACAAATTTACAACTATGGTCCTTTAACTTTCAAAAATGACAACTTAGGTCCCTTAACTTTCAAATAATGACAAGTTAGGTCCCTAAACTTTCAAAGCTTGTCAATAATGGTCCCTTGAAGTAAGTTTGGAAAATTACAGGTTTGGTCCTTGGTCTTTTCAGAAAATACAAGTTTAGTCCTTGTATGTAAAACACAAGACTTGTCAAAAATAGATATGACCCCTGCCATAAGTACCTTGGACCCCCTGTCTTTTGCATTTTGGACCCCCTTGATATTAGACCTCAGTCAACCAAAGTCAAAACGACTTTTCCCTCCCATCCACTGTACACCTATCCCTTCCCTTCCACTTGCTCTGCAACTCCCAACACCAGTCCCATCTCACCCACACCTTATCTCTTCTCCCCCTCATCATCACCTTACCTCCACATTAAATGCCACCCCCCCCCCCTAGTGCTAGTTTCAGAGGCCAACAGGTCAAAAACAAGTTTCCCGCCAAAATGAGATAAAGCTCAAAACTCAACCATTGGACAATCAAAGAGGTGGGATTTGCTTAAGAAGACACGTGGAGCAATTTTCAAGTATAAAAGAGGAAGAAAGACAGAGAAGAAACCAACTTTGGTTCTACCATTGTTCACGTAGTATAATTTTTACATGCTTTCTTTAAATTAATGTCTTTTAATGTTTTAAATGCTGTAATTTCCTTTAAAATAGTGTAATGAAACTTTAATGTCAGTTTAATTTCAGTTAAATTCTAGTTTCCAAATTTTGCTTAAATTACTTTAATTTTCATGTTCTTTCATTTCCAGTTATATGGTTGTTTATTGGACTCTATATCTCTTTTAAGCTCTTGACAATAGCTTTAAGACTTTTTAGATTCATTAAACAAGTTTCAGTCTTTAAATTAAGAAAAGTACTAAAAAACTAAAAAAAAAGTCAACAGAAGTCAACTTGTGATCCCAATAAGAAGTTCTGGGGGAGAGAAGCCAATCTGGATGGTTTTCTGGTTTCTAGTTTGTTGACACCAAGCTAGGAGTGGTCTTTTGTTCCTTGGTACTCAGTTTAGCCATGATCACTTGTAAGCTTTATTTTTACAAATGTTTGCATTTTACTGTTTTATTGTTTTACCTGCTATGATTTTTATGTTTCAGTGTTTCTTTGTTGTTAGTGTATGATATTATAGCTTTATATTAAGTATTATGCCTTGAATTGAATTGTGGTTTGAATTGGTACTTTGACTGTTAAAATGCCAATTCTTGAAAATCATAGACTTAGACTGGTTTGACATCTGGTCTAGGCTGAAAAAGATCCAATTTGACACCTTGGTATCTCTGGATTGGATGGAATTGGATTATGAAGTCATTTGCTTTGAAAACTTATAAACAATCTCTTGTAAGGGCTGTTTGGATTTGCTGATATAGCAGCAGTCCAGAGTTTGTTTGTTGTTATGTGTTGTTGTTTTATGTCATATTAGTCCATAATAGCTCATTTTAAGCATTAAAACCTGTCTTCATATGTTAAATAGTCAAAATCATTTTTAAGTTTCCATTAGCAGTTCACTGTTAGGATTTTAGATGCAAATTTTCATTATAGTGATTAATAAGTTGTTTATATAGCTTAATATAGTTTCCTTATAGCTTAATACATCATATTAAGTCCATAGATTAATTTCTAAACTCAACTTAGTCAACTTTTCAGTTCTTGTTAAAAGTCAATTTTTCAAATAGCTGTTTTTGAATTAAATGTATAATTTTCTATAGGTTTCAGTATTAAGTTTTAGCCTTAAACCTTCTAGGATGTTAAAATATAGTTGCTTATCTTAATTGTAAAAATACTAGTTTTCTATTTCTCAGCTTTTTAAGTACTTATTTCCTAGCTTATTTTTGATCCTTTGTCTGTAAGCATGCCCTGCACCACAGTTTAGGTGTCAAGTTCATGAGCTTGCATAAGCTTCATGACTTGACCCTAGCTTGTGCATTTGGCTTCTTTATGTAGCCTTTGTGGTCTAGTCTTTATGTGTCTGCTTATTTTTCAGTTTTCAGCTTATTTGCATAGCTTAATTATCCAAACTTTTTTGTCCCATCTCATTCACTACACTGAAGCAAACAGTGTAGTGGAGTAGTTTTCAAAATCTTGAAATAAGCTCCTCAGTGAGCTTGAGTATGTGAACCTTGGCTTTTCACAAAGCCAAGGTACCCATCTCAATGCCTCAATATGAGTTGAGCTTATTAGAGCTTGTTTGATAAGTCTTGTGAGCTTGTGTTTGCCCATTCCTACAGTTCAAACCATGAACTTGCACCATTTCCACAAGCTCACACCAAGCTCCTTAGTGATCACTAGTCTTTGTGGCTTGGCTTTTTAGGAAGCCAAGCTACCCAGCTTTATGATCATGTGCTTAAATCTCACCTTGCAGCTTATTAACCAGGGCTGCAAGTAGCTTTTAATGTGTCCCATTTCACTGGTACATTGAGAAATCAGTATATTCAGTGATACTTCATAAGCTCCTCACAAGCTCTCTAGTGGACTTCACTAGGTGAGCTTGAGCTTTTTGAAAAGCCTACCAGACCATCTTGCAGCTTTTAATTTTATTTTGACCTTTTAAGTTTGTTTGACAAGCTTAAATTGCCAAACCAAATGGATGCAAGGGTGTTTGGATCTGTATGAAACTGAGAAGAGCTTATGAGCTTATTAGAGCTTATTAGTGATTCTCAGTTCACATGCTTGTATATATATATGACTATTATACTTGTACAAATATATCTTTGCCTTTGGTTTACACTGTATAGTTTTTTCAAGCTTATTTTGAGCTTATGAGTACACTGTGAGCCCATAAGCTCAACTGAATGATTCATAAGCTCATTAATTGCTTATATCTTTGTTTGTATAGTTCTATTTTCATCTTATATGTATATTATCTGTATATATTTAGTTTCATAAATATAGAAAAGCCCAAAAAGAGCTTTAATCTTAAGTAGTAGCTTCTGTAAAGAAGCTTTAGGCTTAATAAGCCAACTGTTATGGAAATAAGCTCCCACAGAGCTTATTTCCAAGTTTTGGATAAGTTGGTTTTGTTAAAGATACATAATTTAGCTTAATGTACAGTTTGCAAAAAGAAAAATCAAGAAAAAAAATTGTTTTGCAAAAAGGGGAGGTCAAGGTTCGAACATGCGACCTCCCCCTTGATAGAGTGATAGTGGGTGTACCTGGAACCATAAGCGCCCTTGGGTCTTTCTTGTTATGGAATGCAAAATCTAATACATAAGGGTGTTTGGCAGTTTTTGCCATAAGCTCTTTGTAGCTTATTTGGAGCTTATTTTACAAGGCAACCACCACGTTCTCTATTTTTCTTAGATTCCCCATAGTGTAAAGTAGTTTCTATGATTTTTTCAGATTTTTCTAATTAGTTTTAATATTTTTAATCAATTAATTAGTGTTTTATAGTATTTAAATCATAATAAAAAATATAAAAGTCTAAAAAATATAAATCTTTTTCCTAAAATTTTCTTTTATCATATATTTTGTAAGAAAATTAGTTTTACACTCATAGGCCTTTTATTTCATAAAATTTACGTTTTAACTTGCGCTCCAGCGCAATTTTCGTACATAACGCTCGTTTTAGTTTTAAGTAACGTTTTTAGGTAATTTGAGTTTACATTTTAGTTAAGATAGTTTATTTAAGTTATTTTATTTTATAAAATCAAATAAACGTTCATCGATCTGTAAAAATAGTGATAGCGTTTATTTAATAGATTTTATCTTTTTAACTTTCTTTATTTTGCATTTAAGCCCCTGTAGTTTATGGGCTTTTTCCTTAGTTATAATAATCTTCAAATCTCTTTTCCCGTTCAAATCTCTCGATCACTACACGTTTGACTATTCTCGCACAGCTCGTTGGGACTTAACGACCTGGGGAAACACTATACTCTCCTGATCTTCATTGAGTTGGTGTGTGAGCTGTTTTAAGTTCCTTACGGCTGATCATTCACAAGTGATCAGCTCGCGTGAGAAAACTTGATGCAAATCCCTACTATAGTTATAATCGTTTTTAGGTTTCTGATTGCACGTTTTTATTGACGTAGCTGTGACAGAGCTATTACTATTCACATTCAGTGTTAGTCAATCAGATTCCTATTTTTGTACATTCTATATCATTTCAGCATTCACAAGTCATTGTATGTAGAATATCACGCCTCACCAGGACATAAACGATCCAAGGAAATTTTTAATCCTTGGTAAACTTGCATTTCTCTCCCGGGCTGTCGCCCTTTTATCATCCGTTACGGTTGACCGTTCGCAAGCGGTTGGCTAGTGTGACGGAGAAATAAAAAGATGGGTAGTTCGGGAGGAATCACTTTTGTTGGGACATCTCACTCCAACATGATGGTACAAGCTCCTAGTTCCAACTACTTTCCATCATCTCCTAGTTCCAAATACTTTCCATCATCTTGCACTCCTGCTCCACCACATAACACTCGTCCTACTCCACCATGTTCTCAAACTAAGTCTAGTAGTGTGATGGAGGATGTTCTTCATTCATTTGTTGCTGATTATGATACTCAGCAGTATCTTGCATATGAAGACTTTGATCAGTTGGACCCACTTGAAATGGAGGAGATGAAACTGAAAATGCAGGTGGCATTGCTGTCAGTAGACATCAAAAGGTTTGAAGAGAAGTCTAGAAGGAAGTTTGCTTTCAAGGGGAAGGAACCAGCCCGCTTTGACAGGAGGAAAGTCAAGTGTTTCACTTGCCACCAGATGGGGCATTTCTCAAAGGAATGCAAAGACAGGAAGAGTGGAGATGGAGCTAACTACATTTCCTATCAGCAGAAACAGCAGGAAGCTGGAGCTTCAGCAGCTCTTCTCACCATGGATGAACAGGTCAACTGGACTGCACATGAACCTGTGAATGAGGAAGCACATGATACTGATAAGCTTGGATTACTGGCAAGGTGTACTACGGATGAAAGGCATGATCAATTTGCCTTGATGGGACTATCTCAGGATCATCCCCTTAAGCATAAGAATGTTGGTATTGTTGATAGTGGCTGTTCAAGAAGCATGTCTGGAAACAGAGATATGATGCACAATTTTGTTCATATAGAAGGAGGAGGCAATGTGACTTTTGGAGGAAGTGATGGGAGTATCACAAGGAAAGGCACCATAAAGACACCTCATCTGGATTTTGAAAATGTGTACTATGTTAAGGAACTTTAGCATTTCAACTTGTTCTCCGTTTCACAAATCTGTGACACTAAAAACAAAGTACTCTTCTCTGAGAATGAATGTCTTGTGCTGTCTAAAGACTTCAAACTCCCAGAAGATACTTCAATTCTGCTGAAAGTCCCTCGAACTCACAATTTATACACATTCAACCTGAATGAAATTCAACCTGGTGGTGACCTCACTTGCTTGGTGGCTAAAGCATCCATTGATGAGTCTACTAAATGGCATAGGAGGATGGCTCATGTGAATTTCAAGACCATAAACAAACTCTCTAAAATGGGTCTTGTTGAAGGTCTTCCCTCAAAAGTTTTCACCAATGATCATAATTGTGTCGCTTGCAACAAAGGAAAACAATACAGAGCCTCTTACAAAGCTATCAATGCTATGAGCATCATTTCTGAACCTCTTCAGTTGCTCCACATGGATCTGTTTGGTCCAACTCAAGTCAGAAGCATTGATCATAAGTACTTCTGTTTGGTTATCACTGATGGCTATAGCAGATTTTGTTGGGTTTTCTTTCTCAGAACCAAAGATGAAACATCTCAAGTGCTGACTGAATTCATCAATTTCGTTGAAAATCAGCTGAACAAAAAGGTTAAGGGAATTCGGTGTGATAATGGGACAGAGTTCAAAACTGTTGTTCTAATAGAACTCTGTGGGTCAAAAGGCATAAAAAGGGACTATAGTAATCCAAGAACCCCACAACAAAATGGGGTAGCTGAAAGAAAGAATAGGACCTTAATAGAGGCTGCAAGATCAATGCTTGCAGACTCTAAACTGCCCACTATGTTCTGGACTGAAGCTGTTGGCATGGCGTGCTATGTGCTAAACAGGGTCTCCATTACTAGACCTCAACTCAAAACACCATATGAACTTCTCTTTGGGAAGGTTCCTGTCATTCACTACCTAAAACCTTTTGGTTGTCAAGTGACCATTCTGAACACCAGTGATCCGTTGGGAAAGTTTGATGAAAAGGCTGATGATGGTTATATTGTGGGTTATTCAGCTCATAGTAAGGCATACAGGGTGTACAATTTGCAAGCCAAGAAGATAGAGGAGACGTTGAACCTGAGATTTCTGGAAGATAAGCATAATGTTCAAGGACAGGGTCATACGTGGTCTTTTGACCTTGACTACTTAACTGATTCTTTGGGTTACACCAGACATTTGGCTAACCAAAATGCAGGTCCTCAAGAGTCTCCCACTAACAATGCAGGTTCCTTATATGATGATTCTGAAAATGAGTTTGAAGATGATGAGCAACCTATTCTTGTGCCTTCTTTCTCCCCTAACAGTATTGCAGGTACCACCTCCAAGGATATTGCTGATAAGAATGATGAAGATGACTCACATTATGCTGAGGACCTTGCTAGGCTTCAGACTCAAGAATTTGCTGCTAAGCTTGAAGCAGAGAAACTGAATGGAGAGGTTGCTAATGAAGGAGTAAGTAGAAACCATGTTTCTACTGAAGATGACTCTGTCACACCTACCATCCACAAATCTGCTGAAGGCTATGCTGTTTCTTCTCATGTTCCTTCTCAAGTATCTTCAGACTTTGGAGAACCTACTACACGCTTTCCAAAACCCTCCGATCTTGGAAATCATCAACCCAAAGCAGGCATCTTCACTTCACCCTCTTATGATGCTGAATTTGAACCAACAATCACTAATCTTGATTCATCCATTGAAGTCAGCCCCACTGCTACTCAGAGGATAAACATTGCTCATCCTCAATCCAACATCATAGGTGATCTTCTGGCACCTGTTAGAACTCGAAGGGCTATCACAAGTCCTCAATTTGGGCAGATTGCTTTTCTCTCTTACGTCTCCAACCAGCAAAGAGACAATCACACAGACTTCAAACATTGTCTGTTTGCTTGTTTTCTTTCTCAAGTGGAACCAACAAGTGTTTCTCAAGCGCTTAACGATTCAAGTTGGCTAGAAGCAATGCAAGAAGAAATGCAACAATTTCACAATCAGCAGGTTTGGATTTTGGTTCCACTCCCTGATGGCAAATATGCCATTGGGACAAAGTGGATTCTAAAAAATAAGAGAGATGCTCGGGGTGTTGTGATCAAAAACAAAGCAAGATTAGTAGCTTAAGGTTTCAGACAAGAAGAAGGGATTGATTATGATGAAGTGTTTGCACCTGTTGCCAGAGTTGAAGCCATTCGAATTTTCTTGGCTTATGCTTCTTACATGGGTTTCATGGTATATCAGATGGATGTTAAAGGTGCGTTTCTGTATGGTGAGATTGAAGAGGAGGTTTATGTCACTCAACCCAAGGGATTTGAAGACCCAGATCACCCAAATCATGTTTACAAGGTTGTTAAAGCTCTTTATGGCTTACATTAGGCACCTAGAGCTTGGTATGCTAGGCTTTCATCATTCCTGCTGAAGCATGGCTATAGGAGAGGTGCTATTGATAAAACTCTGTTCCTAAAGAAGAATTACTCAGACATCATTCTTGTGCAAGTTTATGTGGACGACATTATCTTTGGCTCCACAAACGAAGCTTGGTGCAGGGAATTTGAGGAACTGATGAAGGGTGAATTTCAAATGAGTGCTATGGGTGAACTTACTTTCTTTTTGGGTCTCCAAGTTCAGCAGAAACAAGATGGCATCTTTATCTGTCAAGACAAATATGTGAGAGACATTTTGAAGAAGTTTGGTATGGAAGGTGTTAGGACTGCCACAACACCTTATGAAGCTCCAAAGACAAAAGCAAATAATGAACCAGATCTACCTGTGAATGTTCATCTGTACAGGTCTATGATTGGTTCATTGATGTATCTAACAGCTTCAAGACCTGATATCACGTTTGCTGTGAGCGTTTGTTCTCGACATCAAGTCACTCCACTTACTTCCCATCTCAATGTTGTCAAGAAGATCTTTAAGTACCTCAAAGGCCAACCTCTTTTAGGCCTTTGGTACCCAAAAGAGTCTCCTTTCAAGTTGGAAGCATATAGTGACAGTGATTATGCCGGTGCAAATCTGGATAGAAGATCCACAACAGGAGGCTGCCAATTTCTTGGCAAGAGGTTGATTTCTTGGCAAGAGGTTGATTTCTTGGCAATGCAAGAAACAAACCATTGTGGCTGCCTCAACTAATGAAGCAGAGTACGTTGCTGCTGCAAATTACTGTGGACAGGTCCTTTGGATTCAAAACCAATTACTGGACTATGGGTACAACTTCATGAACACTACAATTCATATAGATAATCAATTTACCATCTGCATAGTCAAAAATCCAGTTTTTCACAGTCGAACAAAACACATTGAAATCAGGCACCACTTTATAAGAGATGCTTATGAAAAACATTTGATAAAAGTGGCTAAAATCCATACTGATGATAATGTGGCAGACTTGTTAACAAAAGCATTTGATGGACCAAGGTTTCAACACCTCGTGGTCAATATTGGAATGTTAAACCCTTGACTGCATAGTTTAAGGGGAGGCATAGGCCTCAGGGGAGGCATATGCCTCAGGGGAGGATTTGTGCAAACTCTGCATATGTTTAATTTTCTTCTTTCATTAGGTTTGTAAAAACATCATTTTGCATATAGTGATAGCATTTATTTAATATATTTTATCTTTTGGCATTTTAGCCTCTGTAATTCATAATTCTTTACTAACACTAACTATCTAATAATTCTTTAGTTTGTTTGTCTTTGTGTTGTTCTTGTGTGTTTTTGTGTCTGTTTTGCAGTTATCTAGATTGCATTTTGTCTATTCCTTGTCTGAATTGCAGTTTGTCTATCCCATGATCAAGATCAAATTCATCAAGTGTGGCTCATTAGTATATGGTCAAGATAGCTAAAAGATTGTTGCTTGTTTCTTCTGAAATCAAAAGTACTGAAGCAAATAATTTGATTCTACTGAAGTTATAATACTGAAGAAAGGAAAATGAAGTCAAATTGTTCATTCTTTCATTCAAGAAACAGATTACAGCTTACAGCTTACATAAAGTCAACCTACTACATATGCATCTTCAAGATACGAGCTGTACACCTAAGCTAATCCTAATCTAGTACATATCTTCCATTCCGAAATCTAAGTGAATGTTGGATATGCATTAGATGCTGGCTTTGCTTTTGTAGGTCTTGCATAACCACCCATTCCGTCTATCTAGATGGTTGGATATGCATGACCAGCACGACGAAGATGCTAAGGACCAAAATGGAGAGGATGGATTGATGCAAACGATTGATGATGACGATGACCACGCATGATGACGGAGAAAAATAACGTCTCATGTGTGTTTCATCTATGCATTTCAACCAAAATGCAATCGATCCACCCTCTCTAAGCCCTCCTTCTATACGATGTGTGTTGATGCACCAAAAGATGGTGCAGTGAGACCAAGAACCACCTCTCTATCTTTGGGGAGTGACGGATTCCTGGCACGAGGCCTTTGTTGAGGCCGAGGTGCTGGAGGTTGGGAGTATGATGTTCCCTCCTTATAGGAGTCATCAGAATCATCAGCAGATTCACTTGGATTCACTACACTATCATCTTCTGAAGAAGGAAGAAGGGTGATTTATTTGGTCGTGGATAGGGTTGAGGAAAGTAATTTAGCCATGGGTTTGATTCACCACTTGATGATGATGAAGAGGATGATGAAGATGATGATGTGAGATCTATGATCTCAGGTCTGGTATTCATGGTGCAATTTGGTTAATTGGGGTTTATTTTTACATCTAGGGTTTGTGGTAAATATTTGGGGATCTTGATGAAGTGATAAGTAACACTGGGATCATTTTATAGACGGGTTCGAGGTTCAATGAAAATTAATGCGAGTGGGTGGTACAGTAATTCTAGAAACTTACCGAAGATGGTCTTATCTTTGATGCATTCTGCTGAAGTTATAACTTCAGCAGATTGACCATGTTTCTGCTAAAGAGTTATTTTGGGTTGGGTCAAAGATGCAACACACGTCAGCGACGGTCAACCAAACGGTCCATTTTTCTTTGACTATAATTTAGGCAAAAAACTATCACTCCACCATCACTCTCTTCAAATCAATTCAATTCCCTCTCATCCTGCATTCACAAACACTCACCATTTCAAGAAACATAACCCTAAAAACTCATATCCCTTATGGCTCTTGAATTTAAACATGATCACAACAAAGTTGCATTTCTGGGAAATGGCAAGGGATATGATTTGTACTAACCAATGGTGGAATTCTTGAAAAGGTCAAAGATTTGTTATGCTCTAACTCATTCTCCAAATGAGATATATGAATCACTGGTTACTCAGTTTTGGGAATCTGCTGAGAAGAGGAGTGAGACAGAGATTAGGGCTGTAATTGATGAAACAGAGTACATAGTGTCAGAGGACCTAATTAGGAGGAAGCTTCACTTGGAAGATGCTGATGGAGAATTTCACTCTAATCAGGAAGATGTGCTTACTGGGCTAAGGGCAATTGGCTATCGTGGTACAAGGACTGATATGTGGCTGAAAAAGGAACTTTGCCCGAAGTGGAGGTTCCTGGTTCACACACTGCTTCAATGCATGAGCAACAAGACTGGAGGTTGGGACCAGTTCTCTACCCAACTAGGATATGGTATTGTGTGTCTCTCCCAAGGGGTAACTTTCAATTTTTCTAAGTATATTTTTGAAAATATGGTTGAAAATATTCAAAAGAAAAAGGGTAAATTTTTAATGTACCCAAGGTTTCTACAAATGATTTTAGACACCACTACCCAAGCCCAATCTTTTTATCCTATTGGTACTTTAACTGCAAAATTGTTTGCAACAATGAGAACCCACTTTCAGGGGGAACATCATCCCTTGCTAGCAGCCATGTTGCCCCAAGGTAAGGAGGCTGCTGATGAGGAGAATGTGGCTCATAATCCTCCTTTTTCACCTGTTGCTACTGATGGTAACCCATTAGTTAACATTGTTGAGGTCCCCTCATCAACTGTTGAAGCAACTCATGTTGCTCCAGACCAGCCATCTTGTCCCCGTCCACCACCCACTCAAGTTACTCTTGATGAGTCTGATGTTGATAGACTGCCCACACCAAGTCCTGTTAGGGATCCCCTCAATGAAGATCTTCCTCACATTGAGCATGACCATGATTCTACTGAAAGGTCCAATGAAGCTCCCCTTACCACAGAGCAATCTGTTGGTGGAGCTGAGGACCCTATTACACTCTCATCTATCTATGCTCTTGTCAACAGGTATGCCGCTGAGGTTACTAGTCTGAAAAGGGAGCTTGCAGAGACCAAGTCTTCTCTTGGGAGTAAGATTGAAAAACTGCAGAATCAAGTCAAGGAATTAGAGGACAAACTGAAAGGGGGCTCCAAAAGGAAGCTTGTGGTTTCTTCTGATGAGGAACAAGAAGTACCTCATTTTGAGTCTCTAGATATGTTGGCTGATGTTTCACTCAATGATCCTTCATCATTAGTTGCTGCTTCCTCAAAGAAGAAGGAACCTGTTCTGTACAAAAGAAGAAAGAAATCTTCTTTAAGTAAGGGTTCTTCTGAAGCTTCAAAGGAGCCTGGTGTAAACAAGGCTGCATCTGCTGATATTCAACTGGAAGATGAATCTTCAGATCCTAATCAATCTTCATCTGTTCAAGAACCAACAGGCCCTTCACCTTCAGTAGATCTTTCTGATGTTGTTGCCATGACCACTCCAGTTGATAATCTGCATCAACATGTTGACTTGGGCATTACTACTGAGGTTCCTGTCGTTGATTTAACTGAAGATGAGTGTGCTAAGAAGTCTAATGATAAAGGGAAAGGTATAATAACCGAAGATGAGCTTGGTCCAGACCTGGTAAGTGAGGAGGAAAGAATAGGTCAAGCAAGTAGATTGGCTGAGTTTGAGAAGTCAAAGGAAAGTGAAGTATTGGCTCATCAACTTGAAACAGAGGACTTTTCATCTTTAACTCCTGAGAGAAGAAGAGAACTGGATGCAATGCGGGTCCAGATGCCTGCTGAACACTGGGATGTTCTAACTCAGCAAGTCATTTCAAGACCTTCTCTGGCTCAAAGTATACTAGGCGGAGATTTCCTCAGTGACAATTATGTGGAGCAAATGATGGCTCATGGAAGACAAAGGAAACAAGAAGCTATTGCGCAATGGAGAGCCATCAAAGCTCAGAAGAACAAAGACAAACCACCTTCTAAAGCTGAAATGAGAATGGCGGTGAAAAATCAATGCTCAATGTACAACTCTGGCTTAACAATGAAACAAGTCAAGGCTTTTCCTGATCATGTCCTGTTTCGCAAATATAACCAAATCATGAGGGACAGATCATCATCTTCAACACATTCTACAAACTTGAAAAGGATTGCAGAGAATGAAGATGCTTAAGAAGCCAAAAGACTCAAGTCTGATGATACTCCACCCAAGATGACTACTCCAGTCATTCCTGCTGAAGTAACTTCTGAAGTTGCTTCTTCTACTGTCAAGGGTCCTTCTGCTGAACCATCTACCAATTCTCCTGAAGCACCTGATATATCCGCCCCCACTTCATCTGTGGCAGTCATTGCCACACAAGAAGCCTCTGGAGTTAAGGAAGCTGATCTCGCAGAAATAAAAACAGAAAGGGCAATAAAGATGCTTCACAGGATGAATGCAATTCGTGAAGGTGTTCCAGCTACCTCTCCCTCTGTCTCATCAAACCTTACCACAAATGTTCAAACTGAAAATGCTCCCTCTGGGGAAATCCATAAGTCTGGTGGAAGGAAAAAGAGAATGGCCAAAAGATCTCCCTTGGACCTTGAAGCTGATGAATCAACTTTCATTAAAGAGGGTTCTGCTGCTGATTTTCCTGACGAAGATCAAAATGAGTTGGTCGATTGGAAACTGAAGGATGATGAGATGAATTTCATTCATCGAAGAAACTCCACTTCAATGGAATTCACCTTTCTGAAGGAAATTCTACACTTAGTTGACAGGGCAGACTTGATTTCTCTGTACACTCGTGTTACCTCCCATTACTGCAACAAGGAACCACAAGGCTCTGGGATGTTCTTACCGGGAGATCTTCAAGTCCTGTTAAACTCTCCTTCTCCCAATAGCAAAGCACATTCTATTTGGGAGAACTCACATCGGTGGAAGGTTGCGTCCTGGAGATACTATCCTCTCCCTCGTGTGCATGTGCTTGAAACTAAGAGTGGGATCACTGTCTGCATGCTTGCTGAAAGAAAGTATCCATTGCCCAAAAGACTTATGGAAAAGATGCTTATTCAGAAATTGGAGATTCCTCCAGATCCAGTGGGCAATGAAAGACTGTCTGCTTCAACAGTGGTGGGTTTGATCAAGACACAACTTCTACAACTGCAATAGGCCATATCCTTATCATGATACTTGGTACTCTCTGCACTACCTTGTTTTGTTACATTTACTTTATGTTATTTGTCAATTTCTGTGTTACTTTTCAATTGTTTTTAGTTAAAAAAAAAAAAAAAAAAAAAAAAAAAAAAAAAAAAAAAAAAAAAAAAACTCACTTGTATGCAGGTTTGTTTCTTGTACAATTCTGATGGTTTTTAACTCACCTGATGTACCCTGTGTATGTCAAAGAGTTGGCTAGTCCAAAGGGTACAGCTTTGGTAAAGACACAACAAATCTGTTGATAGCTGTAATGGTTTGCTCAAAATCATAGGGTCTACAACCACCCATGCTTAACTGCTGAGGGTTATATGGTCATCAATTCACCATGGTCTATTCCTTTTTGGAATCCAAGAATTGGCTAGCCCACATGTAAATGGCATGTGGTAAAGGCAACTGAATCCATATTTGGTTCTCAATTCACCAATTCTAAGAATTGACTAGTCCTGAGCAAACGGCTACAGGTAAAGACAAGTCAAATCCGTTTATATGGTTGCTGATTTGCCAATAAATCAGATGGTTATCAATGTACCATAGTTTTCGAACTCAAACATGTGGCTACTCCAGTAGTGATGGCTATTGGTAAAGAGACATCAAACCCATTATTTTCAATGATTCACCTCTCACAGGAGTTAACACACCTGGAAGTGATGAGAATAGTATGAAACTTTTAAGTTTTGATGTACAGGATGTCATATGTTGCTGCAAAGATCTGGTGTATCACAGTCCAGTCCTCATAGAGATGTTCTTATTCTGAATCTTGCTGCTCATGTTCGAATGCAATCCTCTTACTATGAAGTATTTGTGCTCAAGAAACTGGACCTTCCTAGCTCAGAAGTGTCTCGTTTGGAAAATTACTCATGAGATGGTACAATCCTCAACAACATTTACGATCTATCAAGGAAACTGGAACTTAACCTAGTCAAATTCCAGTTTAGGGGAGGATTGTTGGGAATTAAGGTAATCTACTGATTCTGCCGAAGGATTTGCCGAAGTATCTGCCGAAGAAGAATGGATTCTGTTGAAGTTATACTTCAGCAGAAGTGTAACTTCAGCAGAATCCATTCTTCTTCGGCAGAATCCCTTCGGCAGATACTTCGGCAAATCCTTCGGCAGAATCAGTAGATTACCTTAATTCCCAACATTGATGGTACATATACTTTTGAAAATCGGACCGAACCGTGGCAACGTGTTCAACCGGGAACCGGTGTCGCCACCGGTTCGGCTAACCAATTAAAGCCATCCGAAAATGAACCAGAGAGGACCCGTTGAAACCGATACAAATTGGTGAATCAGGTCTCATCGAGATCTATTTCTCCGGTTAATCGTCACAGGGTACCCGCCGCCGAAACGCGCGGGGTACCCTGCTATATACTATATAATAAGGTTGTAAAAAACGTTAGGCGCTAGTGAGGTGGTCAGGTAGGGCCTAGCGATTAATCGGTTAGGCAGGGATTAATCGGAGATTAATCGGATTGGAATTTTTATACACAAAATTGTAATATTAGATATTATATTATGTTATATGTATGAGATAAGCATAGGGCATCAAAGTTCAAATATTTCAAGTGTTCAAATATAAACATAATACATATTCTTCAAAGTTTAAAGTCAAACATATTTATTATTCGGTTTGTTGACCATTTTTATGCGATCTTTGACCGATTTTGTCCGATTAATCGGTTTGTTGACCCATTTTTAAGCGATTTTTAAGCAATTTTGTTGACCGATTTTTAAGCGATTTTGTCCGATTAGTCCGATTTTGTCCGATTAACCGTTTTGTTGACCGATTTTTAAGCGATCTTTGACCAAACCGATTAAATATGCCGATATGATAAATCAAGGCATTTAGTGAGCGATCAGCGATTATGCGGGGATTAATCGGCCGCCTGGACCGATTTTTACAATAGAGCTATATATAAAGGAAAAACCAAAAAGTAAAAAGTAAAAGGTTGAAACTAAAAGAGGAAATGTTAAAGATATATATTTTAGAAGGAAACTATTAATACACATAGAAAACCGGGTTGACCCGGGATGCTTCAAACCCTGCGGGTTGACCCAGTTTAATTTGACTAGTTTTCGACCCAACCTGTCAGGTTGACTCGGTTTAAATCGACCTGTTTTTTGACCGGAATGGTTCAACCGGTTGAACCACCCGGGTCGAACCGGGTTTCAAATTTGACAAAATTATCTGAGAAATGATTAACTAGTTGTGGAGCCCGTGACAAATTTGGAAAAATAAGAGACCAAGTAATTGTAGTTTTTTGTTGTTTATTTTGCTTTGACACATGTACTTTGTCATTTGTATAATGTTATTTTGAAAAATGTTTGTCTTGCATCACTTAAGCGACTAACATATATGAATCGTCTTTTAAAAGTTAATATATATTGTATAGCCCTTTGTCCAGTATATCAATAATGTTATGTAAGTTTATTAGAATCACAAAAATTAAATAGTATATTGTTATCTTTAGCGATAATTATTTGTACCCCAAATAAATAGCTTTAAACAATGCTTAAATATTTATGCAAATTGATAGTACAAAATAATCTTATTATGGTGATAATTTGTAAGGTTGCAAGTTTCAAAGCCACACACCAAATGATAAACGTTACACATGTAAAAAAAATAGTTATCACTGCCTAAATTACCGACAAAGCAAGAAAATGCGGTCACACATATTGGTTATACATCTAAACTACAATATAATATTTTCAAATACATAATATCGTTGCTTTTTGTAATTCTTGAATATATTATTACTAAAATCTTAATAACTTAAAACAATCCTATTAAAAAATATACTCTTACACCTAGATCGACTCCACATAATTTTTTTGAAAACTATATATTTCTGCTGTTATGCAACCACGCATCAGAATTATAGTTATTCGAAAATGATTCTCTAACGCTACAAATACATTTTGTTGAAAGAAACTTATTGATCGTCGGAATTTTGCAGAAAACTAGACACTGCTGTCGCTAGGCGCGGGCACTCGTATAGTATATGTTAAATGTTAAAAATTAACTTTTGAAAAAATTTCAAATTTTTAAAAAGTCTAGTTAATTTATTCAAATATTCAATATTTATTTGCTTAGTTGTATATAATGAATCAATGCATTCTATATTATTTTTATCAACTTTACGCGACAAATTATTTTAAAAATTTTCATGAAGGCTAACTCAATAAGCTCGTTGTTGAATAAAGCAATGCATCACGTGGTTTAGATCAATAAAAATAGATGATTAACTAAAGAAGAAACTTGCGACGAACATCCATGTTACCTTCTTAAACCAAATATTTAGCAGTGGTCAATATCGTAATAGTAAATATATATGAAATAGTACTTTTATTCTTAGTGTCTTATCATTTTTTTTATTTTTTTATTATTATTTTTTTTTTTAATTTAATTATTATTTTATTAATTAGGATCCAATTGTTTGTAAGTTGGATTTTGTATACACTAGTTATAATACCCGTGCACGCACGGGGTTTTGATAAAAAAAAATTATTTTATATTAATATTGAATATTTTGTATTTAAATGTAATTACATATAATTATATACTTATGCACGAGTTTTCCATTATATATTAATATCCATTAGAATTTGTAAAAATAAAATTTTGTAAAAATTTCATTTAAATAACTCAAGATTTAACTATATTTAACAAACATATATGTTGATGTTGCTATTTAAATTTCATTATTGATATTATGTTGTACACAAAATGCGAGTTTAATAACACATAATTAGCGTCGATGAAGTTAAAATATATTCCTTAAAGTTTTAAAAAAATGTTTTTCTAGATATCTTTATATAAATAAATAAGAATTACATGATTCGTTGTTATAAGTACAATCACGTATATTTTTTTTCATATTACAGTAACCCGTACTTACAATTTGACAATTATATTTTCGTTTTAAAAAATTTAGCCGTATTTAATATTCAAATTCGTGTCCACATAATCATACTTTTAAAATAAAATAAATGAGTCCTTACTGAACTTATATAGTAAAAGAAATATTTTGATATTTATAATCCTATGCATATTTATATGTTGTAATTTTAAAACAACATATATATTGTATTTTTAATATATAAAGTATAGGGGGTATAAAGTATAAATGTGTATTTGTTTAATTTCTAAAGTTATTATAAAACATGAAAACTTATAATATTACACTTAACCTTATATAATTTTTAAAAATTCAACCACTAAAGTTTTATTAATTACCTCATATTTTTTTAAGTTTTTGTTTTTACAAATATTGTTATAAGTATAATCGCGTATATTTATTTTTATATTAAAGTAACTCGTGCTTACAATTTGATAGTTATATTCTCGTTTTCAGTAATTTAGCCGTATTTAAAATGTAAACTCGTGTCCACATAAGTTAAACTTTTAAAAATGAAATAAGTGGTCCTTATTGAACGTAAAAAGTAAAAAAATTGATACTTATAATCTTATGCAAATTTATATGCTGTTATTTTAAAACAACATATACATTGTATTTTTTAAGATATAAAGTATAAAGGGTATAAAGTATAAGGGGGTATTTGTTTATAATCTAAAGTTATTAAAAAACATAGAGGCTTATAATATTACACTTAACTCTATATAATTTTTTAAAATTCAACCACTAAAGTTTTATTAATTACCTCTTCTTTTTTTAAGTTTTTGTTTTCACAAATTTGACACCTATATTTTTATGTGTTTTTTCTATCAACCAAAAATTTTCACCAAATTTATTAAAGTTTGACCAAAATCAATTTAATTTTGACTTTTATTAACCAATCACATCACACGATTTTGCTTATGTGGCGAAATCGAGCTCTCCTATTGGCCCAATTGTTTTTTCAATAAGAATGAATTCTCTCCGATGACCAGACACGACCAAGTTGCAACAGTCGATGACCAAGTTAAAAAAAAATTGAAAGGAAAGTGTGTGTAAATATCGGTTAAAAAACAACCGATTTTCGTTTTTGGGTTGCCTCGACCGATCCTCGACCTACACCCCACATTGGTCATTTCAAAGTTATTTTGTGGAGAAAGCTGATGTGGCACCCAACGATCTGGGTCACGACTGTGTCCAGCTTTAAAGGTTGACCAAAATCAATTTAATATTGACTTTTATTAACCAATCACATCTCACGATTTTTCTTACGTGTGTGCACCAATAGGCTCACGTATTTCTAACCGTATAACATGCGTATCCGACTCACATATTCGAACATTCCTACCATAAAATTCCCTATATAGGCACTAAAACACATGTTTGGTACATTAAAATACATTCATGTATTATCTAAATCAGCAACTCAACTTAATTATACATTCATACCTTGAGCAGGCGTAGAAAATCCTTCCACCACAATCATGTGTTGATACTTAATCCTCTTCTAAAAAACGTACACAAAAAAATTGCATTACACTTTAGTATGTGTGATAAGATCATAAAACTGCAAAAACCACTAACATGTTGCATTATAGTGAGGATAACAACAAAGTTAGTCATAACATCAAATAAGAATACTTCATATTAGAACAAAAGGGGTGTTTGGTATGCTTATTAAATGTGCTTATTGGCTTATTCAATTACCATAATACAATAAGTTTATGATAAAGCTATAAGCTTTTTTGAGAAGCTTAGTAAAAAAACCCCCAAACTCACAACTAATTCTATCATAGCTTAGTGTGTTTATAGTAAAAACACAAATATTAAGCGTAGAACTTTTCAATAAAACATTAAAAAAAAATAAAAAATAAAAAATTACTAAAAGTTGGTGTGTATAACAAAAAAGTTAAACCATAAAAAAAGTTATTAAAAACTATCAGCTAGATAAGGCATAAGCCAAAGTTATGTTGAAATCTCTTTCGGATTCTATTCAGAAGCAAAAAGAGGTTAACACATAAATCATAAGTATAGAAGAATGGTTGTATCTCACATACCTGATTACCAACTCAATAACATTATCGCAGTATAGTAACGTAATAACCTGATTAAAAACTATATATTCTTGTTTAATAATTCTCATGTACAAACTTTTATTTCTTTACAACGGCCAACTATTAAGTTTTTTTTTTTTTTTTTTTTTTTTTTTTTTTTAGGAGGTGATTGTTATGAAATAAGGATTGTGATGCGTGCATTTTTTTATAATTTAAGGAAAATACCTTCTAAATTAACCAATATATGACTATATAACCCATGTGTTTTTTTTTTTTTTTTTTTTTTTTTTTTTTTTTTTTTTTTTTTTTTTTAATAATTAGCTTTGTAAAACGTTTTTAACTGACAGACATGTTGAGGTTGAGGTTGATGTTGTTGTTTAACTTTAACTATTGATATCATGTTGTACAAAATGTGGGAGTTTAGTAGCACATAATGAGCGTTGATGAAGTTAAAATATGCTCCGTATAGTTTTAAAATGTTTTTATGGATATCCATATGTAAATTTTAAATAATAATTCACGAGTCGTTGTTATAAGTAGAATCGCGTATATTTATTTTCATATCACAGTAACTCGTGCTTACCATTTAATATTTATATTCCCCGTTACTAATATTATAAAGTATATGGGGTATAAAGTGTAAGGGGTTATTTGTTTTTTTTTCTAAAGTTATTAAAAAACATGAAAACTTGTAATTTTACACTTAGCTCTATATAATTTATTTAAATTTCAACCACTAAAGTTTTATTAATTACTCTCTCTTTTTTTAAGTTTATGTTTTCATAAATTTGACACCTATATTTTTATGCATTTTTTTTCTTAACCAAATTTCTCCACCAAAATTATTAAGTTTGACCAAAACCAATTTAATTTTGACTTTCTATTGACCAATTATATTGCTCGATTTTGCCTACGTGACAAATTCGAGCTCTCCTATTGGGTTAATTTTTTTTTTTAATAAGAATGGTTTTGCAAAAATACTTCGAAATGATGTAATTCTTTTATTATATAAAAGATAAGTTGATATGTAATTCGAATAGAATAATGCACGGGTTGTATAGTGCACATGTAACACGTTGTAAATAAATCTTCATGACATGCATAATAGTTAGAAGATGATTTACCTGACCTATATAATCTTGACTTCGATAATCATGCCGGATAAAATAAGTTTAACATCAATTCACATATCAGTAATTGACTTTGATGAGGGTGAAATGTAACACAATAAAATCATATTTGTGAGTAAATTAATATTACGACTTAAACATGTGTTGTTATACGAAAACATAAACTATGAACTATTTTGCTTTCTATTCGTGCGTCGGGTATGAGGTAAACTAATGATACATTGAATGTGAAACAAAAAGTTGACTTCAAATGGAATATCCGGATATACATGAGGAGGTGACTATTGATCCAATGTAAATCTTTAGAGAAACATACCTTTTTTTTAAAAAAAAAATTGTAAAATAAAAACTTGAGAAATTAATAGTATATCTTTGACTAAAAATGATAACACCATCGACTATTAAGCTAACATTTTCTTAACCTTTAAACTTTCATAACTTTTCAGTTAAACATACATATAAACCTTTTCTTCTTGTCATGGCTACAACTCACCCTTACAATTTACATTAAGAGTCACACAAAAATCGCAAGTTTACAAGTACTGTATAACTATTTGCCATTATACACAGCACTTATGCGCGGATACTCGCTTAATGTATATAAAGCAAACTAACAATTTATCACAGATATTATAACGTGTATAAGTATAAACAGCAAAATTTTCAATTAGACTTAAGCAAGAAGCTAAAAGCCAGGAAAATGTTTGATCGTCTATTTCGTAGTTAAAAAAACTCAGTTTTTGTTATTTTAGTCTCTTATATCTTTACATTTTTATAGAGGCTAGGGTTAATTTGTAGTAGCTAAATCAAATGCAACGATTAGAAAAGTAATTAAACGCTCAAAATGGACCCGTTTTGACAGAACTCTTTATTATTTTCTTTATCCAGTCACAGCCTGTTTTAATTTGTTGCTCCGTAAAGATTATATAAAGTAATATTTTATTACATCTATTAAGAAGCACTTCAAATTATCTGAAAGAGTTATTAATCTTTACGCAGCAACATTTAGTATCATAAAAGAGTTATTAATCAAAAACTCCAAAAAGTTGTACTTTAGCATCTATCTTTGGATTTAGCTCATATGTCCATTGTATTTGGACACTTTATAGCGCCTTAAACAAAGTTGGTGTTTTAAAATATGACTGATCAAATATAATTGATATATTTACAAATAACTTTGTACTCGATGTGGATATATGCATGCTCTCATATAAAACATCACGATAAAGCCCATGAGTGTATTTTTCTTCTTCAGAAAGACAATTAGAAACAATATTGATAGTTTGATGAAAATAGTTGAAGAGTGTAATTAACGTTATAATGTATGCAAATAACTAATGACACTCCATTTTAATAAAATGTACCATAGATGTTAAATATAACATGTGTAGTAGTGTATATACTACATTCCTTACTATCTTCTTACTAAACAAAAAATAAGAAGCACACCCAATAGATTTAACTTATGATAATTGTAACAATGGTGAATTGCATGATGCGATATTGAAAACTTGTCATAAGAAAATTGTCACATTTCTAATACAACTCTTTTTTAATGAAAAAGTTAGCAAATCACATGATTCATGAGACCTGCCTATGAAGAAACACGAACGATGATTTAGTTTAAGTGTACATTGCAGGTTATAAATTGTTTGTAAGATGTCCAAATACAATGAATCTTTACGTTAGCTCTCGAAACCCTCTAGAGAAACATGTCTAGGTTCATTGGAATCATGCTATTTTCTAATCATTGGTCATATGGTGGCGTTTGATTATATAAACAAATAACTTAACTAAAATAGAAACCAAATCTACTACTAGCTACTACATTGGTTGAATGGTTTATAGGAAAAAGAATGAAAAGTGACATAAAGTGAAGACAAAGAACATGAAATAGTGAGAATAGAAAAAAACAAAACAAAAAGCTGACGAACTAGCTAGAAGTTAAATTGGTATTAAGCACACGATACTTCGATGATATATGCATGCTTGTAATAGCATTCACCATGATTATAAATATATAAAGAACACGTAAACATAGTTTGAACCCCGTTTTATGCAACATGTTTTTATCATTGGGTTATCATCGCATGGACTTGTTTTGTATAGTAGTACTACCACCTGTTATTTGCTACATTCTTTTTTATTAGTTCATTTTCAAATTTTCTTTATGTAATTTCTTGTACGGCGTTTTCACTAGTTTGAACAACTAAACTATGGCTCATGGAAGTTTTAACACGACTTCGGTTCGAATTATCATTGAACACAGCAACGCGGTACTAGGGCTTGCACATATACATTGACCCAAAAAAGATCTAAACAACACAATTACTTGTATGATGAGCAGGGCCGTCTTTGAGGGCGTGCAAGGTGAGCGACCGCTCAGGGCCTCAAAATTTTTAGGGCCTCAAAAATTTTCCCGTTAATATTTATATGCATGTGTGGACATATTTTTCACGATAAAAAAAGTATTTAGATGGAAAAATATCTTAAGTGAGTAATATGTTAGAATGTTTAGATAACTAATTGCATTATATCTTATAAACGGTGACACTTTATATATACTATTGCTTAACGAAAGGCCTCAATATATAATTTCGTACAGGGCCTTTAAAAATTTCGCCGATTCATAGAACGGCCCTGATGATGAGAGTACGTGCGTTAGCATGTGGACGAAAACTAAAGATGCATATAACATACTTCTGCATGCATGAATGCGAAAAAAGGTAGAAAAGATGCAATATATGTTTCTTGCAATATGTTTACGCCTTGATTGGGGACGAATGGATGATGATAGTCGCTACAAAAAACTAGTTAGTTGAATTCTTCATATTTTAAAGGCTAAATGGCCATAGTTAAGAAAGTGTAAAATTATTAATTCCACATTTTTTCATGTGTGGTAATAATGTGTGTGACAAATTTTTCTTCACATATAAGTGTGAAGATATTATCCAAATTTCTATAGTTAAAGGTGTGAAATATTTTTTTGAATGTCCACACCTAAAAGTGTGACAAAATTTCAAAAAATATTTATAACAAAAAGTGTGGAAACATTTGCTACACATATACATGTAGCTTTATTGTAATTGTACACACTTATATATAGGGGTGTGCACGGTCCAAAAACCGGACCGGACCGGCCAAGACCAGATTTCGGCAAAAATCTTAGACCGAGACCGGACCGAATGTGGTCGGTCCGGTCTCGGTCCAATCGGTCCTTCGGTCGGTCCGGTCCAACAAGGCCAAATTAGCCCAAATTCGTCGGTTTTGGTCTGGACCGGACCGGACCGAGGTCCGAATTAGCCTAAGCCGAGACCGCGGACCGGACCGAATGTGGTCGGTCCGGTCCGATCCAGTCCGGTCTCGGTCGGTCCGGTCCGTTCGGGTCATATGCTCACCCCTACTTATATATGTGGATTAATTCTTGAAATATTTGTGACACACATATTAAAATGTAGCAAATTTATTATCTATATAAAAAAATGTTTACGCTTGACCATACCGTAGTAAAATAAGTGTGAAGAATAGAGATACTTTTTGTAGTGAGTTAAGGTGTGAGTTAAGGTGTGTTTGTTATGAAGGTTTGACCTTTGGAGTAGGACAAAGTTAAAAAACATGTGTGGTAAAAAGGCAATATTCAATTATTATGACTATTAACCAAATATAAGAGGTTAAAGAAATCGTGAATAGCTAGCCAGGGTTTGCTTCACATTTCAAGAGTGGTGGTTCAAATCCATTATGTATCACTCATTCTTTTTTATTGACTCTTTTATTTTACAAAAATTGTTAAACTATAACTTCATACCTTATATTATTTATAAAAAAAACACCACTTTCACATATTATAAATCCTCTTTTTCTTCTTTTCTTTCAAACCAAAACCTATTCCTAAACCCACAAACAAAACAAACAATGCACCCTTAGATTCATTGCAACTAAAAGAAAAACCATTATGAGAGAAGTATGCCATTGTAGAGGAATAATAATATATCTTTGTTCAATACATTAAAGTTATAATTATGATCACTAAAGGACTCTACAAAGGTGGCTCTAGATTCACGGTTTCATAAAGTTTGCATTCATGTGATGTTTAACGAGTAATAATTGACAACCCATCAAAATTTTCATGGTCACAAAAATTTGTATCCTATAGTTATAATTATGTTCACTAAAGGACTCTACAAAGGTGGCTCTAGATTCATGTTTCATCAAATTTGCATTCATGTGATTTTAACGAGTAATGATTGACGGCCCATCAAAATTTCCATGGTCATAAAAATCTGAATCCTATACTTGTCATTTTACTTAGTTATATTAAGATGAACTGCAAAGTACCGTCCTTCTGTTACTAGAAGTCAAACATATTACATTCCTCAGGACTAATGATGTAATTAAGTTTTCGTTATCTATCTTATTTGTTAAACAAATAAACCGTAAAAACGCTTATTAATATTTCTCGGTCTCTTTAAGTTTTGTCGATAACAACATAAAATTATATCAAGTAACAAATCTAAATATTATATGTTACTATATCTATTTTTACTACTTACTTACATTTTATCTAGTTAAGTATTTGTTTGTAATAATAAAAGATATATGTTAATGTGATGGACTATTCATTAACAAATAACCCATGACCCATGTACCTTGACCCAAAACTCATGACCCATGTGCATTACATCATGCATAACATCAAGTTGGGTAAAATCCATTAATCATGGCCCAAAGTTCATAACTCATAACCCAAAGTATGTATTGCATCATGCATGACATCAGTTTGGGTACCCATGACCCATAACCCAAAACCCGGTTTGTAACTCAAAATCTGGACTGGTCCCAGTATGCCGGATCCCTGGGTTTACACTGGTCGGATCACTTTAAAAAAGAGATCCGTCAAATCTGGGTGAACAATTGTCACTTAGACTATAAATAGTGAGCCGTTTCTTTCTTATTTTTCACCAATTTTAATACACTTCTTCTCTCATTATTATTTCTCTCTAACCTCTGATCCAATAATCATTCTTGTAGCTTTCTTTCTCTTGTGTTTCTCAAAGTTCTTCAACTTTGATAGAAAGTGGTTCTTAGTGTAATGCTTTTTTCCCAAGAACAATGAAAACAAAAGATAGTTAAACATACATTCTTATCCAATCAGATTTTAGATGTTTTACCTAAAATTTACATACGTATATGATCATAATATGCATGTATGAATGAAAACAACTTTAACTTTGTTGTTTTCATGTAAATGCTCACAGAGTTTAAAATAACTATGATTGTTGTTGTGCTTAACATTCTACAATTAAATAAAACTGTGTGTATGAATTTAAACTGCTAATACGAAAAAAAACTGATAAAAAACAAAAAAAATAAACAAAAAATGATAAAATAAATTTCTCTTATACCATTAATAAATTGAGTAAAAAGTAAGTCGAGAGGTAAAAAGGAGGAAGGATATGCATAACAAGACACATACTAGAATTGTGCTATACATTCTTTATCAAGTAGTAGCCACATTATATAAAAACTAGGCATGTACCCATATTTGCGGCGTCGGGTACCGTATAACTAATTCTTTTCGCAAGTAAATTCTTTTTCATAGTAATTTTATCGGTTGCACACTTTGCTTGACAATAACTTCACAGATTATGAAGATTTTTGGTTAAAATAACGTTAAGAAATAGTAATGAAAGGATGTTATTCTTGAAATATTAAGTACAAGGATTGCTAAATTACTTTTAAAACCTTTTTCACATTATTTAACTTATAAAAAAATAATTTTATTTAACTTATAAAGAATAATTGAGTAATTTATTTTTATATTTGTATTTTTTCCCACAAGATTTTTTTAATTAGCCTATTATTTTGTATGTTTATTTTTAAATATAAACAGAGAAAATTAAAGAAATGAATCATGGCAAATTAATTGATTAGCAAGTTTGTTTAGAAATGCATCATGGTAATTTTATATATTGTGCCAAAATAATCTTTAAAAACAATTATGTAATTTTATTATAAATAAATATTTAACAAGGCTTAATGCAATCTAAGTAGTTAACATAAAGTATTTTCCCTGGTATAATTATTAAAAATTAGTATTACAAGAGTTTTACCTTTAATTTATGCGACAAAAACTTTTTCGTTGGTTATGCTTATGAAAAGTATGTAAAATAATGTTGTTAGGCCGTAGATATCCATTTCATATGTTCGTATATGTTAGGGGAGGAATTTTCATTTGCATACTCTTATTTTGATGCTTACCAAAGGACAAATCCTCACCTTATATTTGGATTGATCTAATGGCTGTCATTAATCTAAGATTAAAACCTTTTAACCTATTTTTTACCCCCAATATATATACCGTTTTTTTTTTTCCCTCATTCATCACTCTGTTTCTCACACACTTTTCACACACTTTTCTCTGTGTGGATTTCCCTCCATAAACGGTTACCGTCAATCATAACAACCAGGTCAACCACCACATCCTCCACCGTCATCACCGTACAACCACCGTCATCTCCGTCACGTCCTGCACTTTATCCCACCGGTAATTCTTCAATTCTTCATTATTTTCTTCAATTCTTCATTATCTTCTTCAATTTCGTCATTATTTTGTTCAATTTCGTAATTATCTTCCTTAATTTTGCAGAATGGAGATTATTGATCTTAATGAAGTTCCTGTTGGAGAAGATTCAATTGATTTAGATGTTACGACTTCAATTTGTGCTTCTAACGTTGATGATAATGCATCATGTGAGTTTTCGTTTTAATTCAGCTTTTTTTTTATGTTAATCTGTTTATTAATTAAGCTGTTTTGTTAATTAAGTGTTTAATTAAGGTGTTTAAGCTTTTTATTCAGCTGTTAGTTTACTCTGTTTTGTATCACCTGTGATATTTAGCTGGTGTTATTAGGTTTTTTGCTTATTCATGAAGCTGTTAGTTTGATTTTGCTTTTATATAAGCTGTTAGTTTGATTTGTTTTTGTTCAGTTTAATTTGTGTAGTTTCAGCAGTGATATCTGAAGTTGATGATAGTTTGTTTTCTAATTAAGGTTTTAGAGTAATTTGCTTCTAATTTTAAGCTTTTTACTGAAAATAATCGTAATTGTAGTGTACTTGATTTCTTACTGCGATGTTCTGATATTTCTATGAGAAGGCTGTTATTGCTGCAGTTGTTGCATAGTTATTCGAATGAAGAAGAGTGATAGTGTTGGTGCTGATAGTTGTACTGTTAGTGTTTTTTGTCTTGGAAGCGTTTTGTTGTGTAGTCAAAGTAGTCGTAAATCTAGTGTTTTGGAAGTGATTTGTTAAAGCAGATGTTGTATGTTTAAGAAGAATAGCTGTGTTTGCAGTTGTTGCATATATTGACTGAAATTGAGTTATAGTTGTTGTCAATTTTATGTTTACTGAATTCTGAGTTATAGGTTTTTGTGCTTTTTTGTTATGATAGTGCTTAAGTATATTAATGTAGATGTTATATTGCTTTTAAAGAAGCTGTTAGTTTTTGATTGGATGTGTTGTTTGTTTCTGTTTAGTATTTTTTGTACAATCATCTTTTATAGTATCACCAGTGATATTTCAAATAACATATAGTATCACCAGTGATATTTTAAGACAATTTTTGAAGTTATTGTGTTATGCTTTTTGACTTTGTGTTTTATTACCTTCTTTACAGCTTCTAGTGGTTTGAAAACTCCTTCATCTTTTATTCATCATGATTTTATTGATACTCCTGGTGGATCGGTTTTTTTGGTTCCTAGAGTTGCTGCTAGTGTGCTACCAGTTTTGTTTAGTGTTTATGATTCTGTTGAGGATTGCATTAGTATGTACATGAGATATGCTTCAGAGGCAGGATTTGGTATTAGAAAGTCTACTCAGAAAATATTAAGGGATGGATATGTAAAAGAGAAGTATTTAGTTTGCAATAGGGAAGGGTGCCCAAAGAAAATTCGTTTGAATACGTTAGCTCCTAAGAAAGGTGACAAACAAGTGAGGACTTCGAACTTTAGAATTACTGGTTGCAAAGCACGTGCAGTTTTTCATATGATGCCTGGTAGTAGAAAATATAGCCTTACTACGTTCGATGTTGAACATAATCATGAGCTAGATCGTGTTGAGTATAAGCATTTGTCCAAGAGTGAGAGGAAGCTAACATACACTGAGCAGCTGTTTATAATTAAAGCTTCGAATTATAATATTGGGGCGACTAGAGCTCACAGTTTGTATACCGGGTTGAAAGGGTCCTCAGCACTTGTTCATGGTACAGAGACTGAGTTTAACAATCTAGTTCGTGGTATAAACTGTTTCATCGGAGATAGCGATGCACAAATGCTTATTAACCGTATGGAAGATCGGATGAAATTTACATCAGACTTCTCTTTTGATTATCTTGTTGAGAACGCTGAGCTTATTGGACTCTTTTAGGCTGATCAAGTTGCTAAACTGAATTACAAAGAGTTTGGCGATATCGTCTCATTTGATGCCACATACAAAACTAACAAGTATGTTTTTTGAACCTTTTTTAGTATCTCTTGTGATATTTTCATTTGCTTTTTCTACATTTTGTATATATTATCACCTGAGATACTTTTTTATTTCTCCAGATACCGGATGGTTTTCGTGCCTTTTACTGCAATAGATAATCATAGGAGATCTGTGACTGTTGGTTCTGGTATTCTTAAGAATGAAGCTAATGAATCTTATGTTTGGTTACTGCAAGAATTTAAGAAAGCGTTTGTTCGTTCTCCAAATATCATTGTTACTGATCAAGATGGTGCAATGCGTAAGGCTATAGCTGAAGTTCTTCCTGATTCAAAGCACAGGCTTTGTATGTGGCATATCATGCAAAAGCTTCCGTCTAAGGTATCTCTCTGTGATATTTTGCATCTTTTATCTCCTGTGATATTTGCATCTTTTTGGATTGTATCACTTGTGATACTTTTTTGTATCCCTTGTGTCACTTTTTGGATTGTATCCCTTGTATCCCTTGTGATACTTTTTGTGATACTTTTTTTCATTTGCTGTCTATAATGATTATCTTTTTTACTGTTTTCAGATTGTATCGAGAATTTATGATGATACTGATTTTAAGAATAAATTTCACAAGATTGTTTGGAACATGTATATTGGCCCTGAAGAGTTTGAGTTGAGATGGAATGAGTTGATGGTTGAATTTGGTCTTTTAAATCATAAGTGGTTGAATAAGATGTATAGGATCAGGGCGTCATGGATTCCTGCTTTTTTTGTTGATTCTCCTCTATGTGGACTGATGAGGACCACATCTAGGTCAGAGAGTGAGAACTCGTTTTTTTCACATTTCACGTCTCCTACTTCTACTCTTGTTAAATTCATGGTATGTTATGAGTCTGCAATGGAGAAACAGAGATACATACAAGAAAGATTAGATCATCAGTCGATTGACTCATTTCCTGGTTTGTTGACGCCATTAGCAATTGAAATTCATGCAGCAAGGTTTTATACTCGTAAGCTGTTTGTTCTTGTTCAGAAAGAGATAATTGCTGGCTCATGGTTATGTTCTATCAAGTCTAAAAGTTGTGGTGAAGGTTGCGATGTTTCTGTTATATCTGAGGAAAAACCGGATGCTGAGATTGTACCAAGAGTGGTTGATGATGAAAGTACTTCAGACAATACCGAGGAAGAGCTTAATTTGTATCAAAAAGACATTGGAGAGTACAAGGTACATTTCTTTTTTGTTTTTACAAGTTTTTTTTTAAGTATCACAGGTGATATTATCTATTACTTTCTTTGTTTATAAGTCTATATCTGGTATCACAGGTGATATTATGCATGTAAAGTTCATAAAAGTTGTTATTGTTTTAGTATCACTTGTGATATTGTGATATTCTTTTTAATATCACCTGTGATATTATGTTCTTTTTATGTTTTATATGAGGTATCACCTGTGATATATTCAATTAAAGTTCATAAAAGTTTATATATATTTTTTTTTTGTTTTTTTTGTTTTTTGATGAAGGTGTTGTATAACAAAGTAGATGGTTCAGTTGCTTGCTGTTGTCAGCTGTTTGTTCGATGTGGTATTTTGTGTCATCACATCTTTTGTGTGTTCAAGAATTCCAAGGTTGTTTCTATCCCAGATCAGTATTTACGTAGGCGTTGGTCAAGGGATTTGATTCCTGCTGATTTGAGGAGGCAAAAGGCTCGTTATGGTCAGAACAATGAAGAAATAGAGAGGCTTGCAATTGAGGCAACTGGGTTAGTTGAGTCGTGTGTTCATATGATGAGTAACAATAAAAGAAAGTTGACTTCTTTTGTAGACAAGCTGAAGAAGATGAAAACTGAAGTTGAGGCTGATTTGCCAACTGTTCCTTCCCGTAATGTTTCTGAAATTGTTGAAGAGTTTATGGGTATAAAGAAGCCTACTAAAATTTATGTTAAAAATCCATCGAAAGCGAGCAATAAGGGGTTTATGAGGGAGCGTATCAAGGGTGGACGTGAGAAAGCATTTGATAAAAGCAAGAAGCAAAAGAAGTCGTGCAGTATTTGTGGGTCGACGGAGCATAACAGGGCTACTTGTCCAGACAAAGGTAAATATTTGACCAATAATGCTGAAGTAGGCGGCAGCTCTGCTGAAGGAGTACTTGTACAGGTTGAGGTGGAGTCATCGGCGCAGCCACTGCAATAGAGGACATGGAGGTTGAGGTTGAGGTTGAGGTGCAGTCTATCTGTTATGTCTTATCCAATTTTATCACTTGTGATGATTTTCTATTTGTTATTACTTTTCTTCCATTTTTTCATTTTTATCACTTGTGATAAAGCATACAAAATTGATGAAATGCTTATACCTTTTTTTGAGTTTACTTTTTGTGACTTTATTGAATAATTGATATAAGTTTTTTTGTTAATCTAGTTCTATTATATTGTTATGGCATGTTATTTACTGACATTTGGATACTTTAATAAAGTTAACAAAAGCAAGGTTGAATTATGATTTTCCAAAATCTTTCAACCGAATAGAAAAATCTTTCAACTGAATAGAAATCATCATTGTTTACAACTTTGACAACGATAAAGATAATTGTTTTTACAAAACGATAGTCTGCCGTCAGGATTAATAAGTAGCTGAAGAGGATTAATAATTGTTGTTACATGAAACCAAACATAAAACATTATGCAGTCGGTCAATTGTTGTTTAGTTCTGCATACTTTCTCTTTATTGCCTCTTTGACAAGCTTCTTTACTTCTTTTTCGTCCTTGTTCTCTGCAAGAAAATTTAATGCATAGTCTGACATCATCTTCCATTTTTCGTTCATTTCATGAAGCAACATCTTTGTTACGTATCTTGATCTCATATTTTCTATCTGAATTCGATGTTGTTTGTGTGTTTCCTTTAGAATGCCTGTTTGCCATCTTGATCCAATTTTTTCCTTCGTAGAGTTCCATGTGTATCATCATGTACAAACCGCAATCTATCTTTTCTGCTTTTGTTTGCCAATCCATCTTTAATATTTCTGGTTCTTGTGTTTGATGCATCATTTCATATCCTGCTGGATGTTCATATGTTGACAAGTGTCTTACAAAAACCGCCCTCTGAAATTTATAATATAAAATGTCAATTATAGACTAGTATCCCTTGTGATATTATACTGGTAAAACATAAATAATCAAATAATTTTTCTTACCACTAACTCATAATTTTCTTTGTACTTTTCTTCGTATGTTGCATCCGAATCGCTGTTGTCAATTATGATAGATGTTCCTTTAACGATGTCGAAAACTATTAGATAGTAATGTCCATGTGCTATTATTGGGAAGAATACCTGTTATCATGAAAAAGGTATTAAATTTAAACTTATATACTAAGTTTCTTGATTAATTTATATAAGTAATGTAATATACCAAGTTAATATCATCAAATTTGAGTCTGCTTGTGTCTTCTTCCATCTGAATAGCAATCAAGTGTTCAAACATATCATACTGTTTATCTACTTTGTCAGTGAACAATTCTGGCTTATCTTGTAATACTCCTGGTAGCTAATTGACAATTAAAAAAAATATTATTATTATTATTAATAAATAAAAGTAAATACAGAAATACATTCATTTTATATAAAAATTTATCTTACCATCATTGATGTATAAAAGTAATGCCGTTTGATCTTTCTATCTGAGAACAATTCCTCGTAGTTTAGGATATCAGCAAAGGTATCTATCACAAGAATTTCAATTTTCAAGGTTGGCGCTAGTGATTGAACATTCATTCTCATTAATCCTAAACCTTTATCGTCTACGAAAACTTGTTCTCTATTCACAATATCACAAGTGATAAGTATAAGGAACTGTGTATATAGGTAAATGTTTTTTGTATCACAGGTGATAAATATAAGAAACTAATATATGTTTTGTTATCAGAAGTGATAACCATAATAAATTAGATATTGAAATTTTAAATATAAACTTACGCTTCGTTTCCTTGTATACAGAAGATGCTTCTTGCCAAGAGTTTTTCCACCTCTGTTAGATTTTTTGTCGTGCTGACCTTCTTGTTCATGTATGGAGATTTCAGGCACTGATATTGTTTTTCTTCATCACTTGATTTTGACTGTACTCCTGGGCTATCAAATCCTAGATCAAAGCTTGGCTGAGACCCTGGTATAAAGACGGAACTAGGGCTCTGTGAAGATGGACCTGTTTGTTCTTTTTCTTCAACACTTTTCTGTTTCTTAAGGTTCTCACGGTTCTCACTTTGTGCATATCTGTTCACTTCTTCATTTCGTTTTGCATCCATGTTGGCTTGTTGCCTTTGTATTTCTCTCAATTTATTTCTAAATTCTTCATCAGTTTTGTTTAGTAAATCTCCAAAAATATCATCATCAGTATCAAAAGGTTTTCTTTTATGTTTAGCTTCTTCATTACTTTTTTGACTTGTAACCTTGTTTGTTTCATCTTTTTACCCTTCATTTTTTTCTTCAGCTTCACCCTTTTTGTTACTGTTCCCATCGATGTTTCCCACAGCTTCATCCTTTTCTTGTCTATTCTTGTTGTTGTTTTCATCAGTTTCATCATTTTTGGTATTGCTTGCGTCTTTGTTTCCACTACCTTGCGCAACTTCATTCTCATTATAGACTGATTCTCCATTTTGGTCGTTTGCTTCATCGTTTTTGACAGCATCATTAATTATCATTGATTCGTCATTTTCATCTCCGTGTTCTGTATATTGTCTGGCAAATGGATTTTGTACTTCATTATTTCCATCTTCATCATCACTTGTGCCAAATTTGATGGAGCTTGACTCTGTTGATGTTGATTTAGATCTTGATGATAAGAATGGACTTTTTCCTTTGAAACAATCATCTGGTTCACTGAAAATCTTTTTTATTCTTTCTCTAAATTGCTGAAGCCTTTCATCCCCTTTGAATTTACATATGTATTCTTTAATTGTTTCTTCTAGCATTTCTTTCTCACTCAAAATGCTTTCTATCTTATCTTCTAGCATCTGATACACTTCCTGTGATTGAATTTCAAATTTAAGATCATATTAGTTATGCATCATCAACAGTGATATTATTGTTTTTTTTTTTGTTTTTTTTTTTTTTTTTTTTTTTTTAATATTTTACTGTATTATCACAAGTGATATCTTGCATAATTTATTTTATCACTTGTGATAGGACATAACAAATAACTTAATTTTTTTTATACTGACCTGCTTTTGAATATCTTCTTCGTCTTTATTCATGTCTCCTATAATTTCCATCATTCCAAAGTACTTGTTGAAATCAATTTCCAGAATCTCCCTACTTTTTAACAGACTTGTGTTCCAACTTTTTAGAGCTGGTATTCTTCTCGGCACATTCATTTGATCAAACTTTGTGTAATGTAAATATGCAAGCTGTTTCATCAACAATTTTATCAGTTCAATGAATGTATATTTTTATAACATTTTATGTTAGGAAGAAAAAATAATTTAAAATTTATTACTTACCATCAAGAATGTAACTGGGCCGTAATACTCAACCTCTGTCCTATTATTCTTTCTTGCAGACCAATCATGTTTTGTTGAGCTTGCACAATCAAAAATATATCTGCACCAGTCTATATCTTTCACGTTATCTCCTTCAAACACGTTTTCCAACACCGTTTTTGTGACAACAGAGCTTTTATCGCATCCTCCCAATGTATTTGCAATAAGCATTAAAATGTTCATTCTGAACATGAAATCTGTGTTTGTTGTTTTTGTTATCTCCTTTGATATGACATTTTTTGTCAAACTGTTTTCGTGTTTGAATTGATCTTTCCATTCTTCAACAAATTTATCGTTGTATTGTCTTTGTCCTTCATCTCTTTCTAGCGTCCTTGATCCATTTGGTAGTCTGAGAACTTCATGCACAGTTTGTGGAGATATTTTTAAATTCCCTGTTGGAAGTTTAAGGTTCATTGATTCTGTGTCGAGGCTGTCTACCACAAAGAAGGCAAGCTTTGTCGGTATTTCATTTATTGGGAATTCTATCAAGTCTCCGAAACCCATTTGTGTTATAAGCTTCTTTCTTTCTACACTTAACCCACGCATTGCCTCAAAAAGTGGCTTAACTGATGCCCTTCCCTTGACTATTGTGTACACCTTTCGTTTCTTTTTTGAATCTTTTTCAATCTCTTCGTTTACATCATCTTCCATTTCACCAATTTTTCTTTTTCCTTTTCCTTTTTCTCTTTCACGATTATCTTCTTTATTATCATTTTTTGCAGCAGTTTCTTTTTCAGATTTTTCTGTTTTTTCAGGATTTTCTTTTTCAGCCTGTTTCATTTTTGTGTAATCTTCTTTTTCAGCTTCTTTTGCATCCTGTAGTAAAAAAATAATAATAAAATAAATTTTTTTGTCATTTATCACTTGTGATATTTTAGCATTTATCACTTGTGATATAGCATTCACATAACTATCGCAAAACACTTTTTCATATACCTGTTCTGTAGCTTTTTCCGATGGTTCTTTTTCTTGCTCAGGCTTTAATTTTGTTGCTTCTTCCTTCATCATCTTCTTTTTTTCCTCCAATACTTTTTCTTTTTCTTCCATTTTTTGATGCAAATCTCTAAAACGTTTTTTCTTACTTGCTAATTGTTTTCTTCTTTTTGGTTTATGTTCATCTGTATAATAGCAAATCCAGTTATACATTGTTTGGCAATTTCACAGTCATTGAATCTTCAAATTAACCAAATTTGGGTAGACGTTTTTAACAACCAAACTACCTTTTCGTTTCTTTTTCTACATGTTAACAACCAAATCACCTTGTTTTATAATGAGCCCAAAAAAAAGTTTCAATGATCCCAAAACAGTCACATTTATGTCCCTTAGTTTACAAGTTCACTCAAAGTAGTTACAACTTCAAAATGTATAAACTAAGTTCTTTTCAGTATGCATTTTGAATGAAGTTGTAAGCCCAAAACAGTTAGCTGAGCTTCAATCAAACTACAATGTGCCTCAATTTATAAATATCCCAAAACTACAACTATCTTAGTTTCTACAGCTGTAAACATCTAACAATCAATGACATGAGCTGTCGCTATTGTAATTTCTAATTCAATAGCATAAAATTTTGTCTTCAACATATTTTTTTAAATCACAGAAGATAAACTGGTATATTACATATATCTTGAACAATCATTTCATTCTTTTTTTTTTAAATATATTCTGTAATTTATCATTGTTTCAAGACATCTTAAAATAAGCAAAACATATATAAAATATGCATATAAATCTCAAATAAAATACGCAAACAGTAAATAAAATTCAACTAATTTTTAAATAATATCGAAATGAGTGTCGTACCGTTATCCATATTTTCAACAGATTGTTTTCCCTTTTCTTGTTGAGGTTGCGATTCCTTCATGTTTATGTATTTTTGAATTTGGTTCAACGGTTCGTCGTTTATTTTTCGAAGGATTGATTCTTGGTGTGTGTTTTTTTTTATTTGTGTGTGTGTTTTTCCAGATCTGGGTTTTATTTTATTGAACTTTACATTTTCAGTCCTTATATTTTTACTTTATGTAAACTTTTTTGCTTTTTTTAATTTATATCACTTGTGATAAACAATTAAATACATTTTTTGAAAAGCTTGTCTATACGAGTCAACTGAAAATTTTCACAGCAAGGACATACAAGCTCACATCTCAAAATACATTTTGGAAGTAATTAATCCTTACTTGTTTTTTGCTTTTTCTTTTTTTGTTAGATGACATTTCATAACAGGTGATATAATAAACTTTTAGTTATATCACTGGTGATATGTTCTAATATCACAAGTGATACATTTAAAAAAAAAAGAGAAAAAGAAAATTTTGTTGGTAGGCATAGTTTTTTGGTGACTCAAGATCTAAATTTTGTTGGTAGGCTAGTTTTTGTTTACCAGTTTTAACATGTTTTCACAGAGTATGTAATTGCAAATATAATCAATCTCTTAATTTGATATACACGTTAAGGACAGTGCGTCTTGGCAGTCATCTTATCATTTACCAAAGTATCGCAAATAAATCATTTACACTTTGAAAAAAAAATTCATCATAATCCCAAATTTACTGATCTTTGGTTCACCAATTCAATTTATTTAAACTAAAGGTAACTGAGTAGCGAAATCTTCTATGAATTATCCAACAGCATAAATATATATAGTGATAGATACATGCATATATCAGCAGAAGAACATAAGCAAGGTTATATTCATATTACCCAAAAGTGTTTACTTCCATCTAAAATCAAGAACAAAGCGTAAAATACATCTAAAAGCATACGTCTGCATTTCCAACAAAAAGATGCAAATTTCAGAGCAAAATGTAGTACAATCTCCGGCACCAGGGAATGTGATTCATGTACCTAATAGATCCACCCATCTACTTAGGTATTTCCCAAACTTGGACACTGTCCGTCACATTTCGTGGCCCGGCAGTCCTACTTGCATCTAAAATGCAGAACAAAATGTAAAATGCAACTAAAATATGCAAAATCCAAAACAAAATGTAGTTCAATCTCCGGCACCAGGGAATGTAATTCAGGTACCTAATAGATCCACCCATCTACTTAGGTATTTCCCAAACTTGGACATTGTCCGTCACATTCCGTGGCCCAGCAGGCCTACTATTGTTTTTTGCATATCAGATTCTTAAACCTACTTTAATCCATCTACGTTGTTTAGAAATCTAAATACTTAAAACAGAAATGTAAATTCTTTTGTAATAGCATTAAATAGATTTAATGCTTATTTTCTTTAGTTATCTTCTTCCTGATAGCTTCTTCAACCACCTTTTGAATCTCCTTCTCATCATGGTTGTGTTTTTCAGCAAACTTGATTGCATATTCTGACATGAGTTCACTCTTTTGATTCACTTCATGTAACAGTATCTTAGCTGCATACCTCATCCTCATTCTTGTCATTTGTTCAGCATATCTGTGATTCCTTTCATCAATGATGTTTGGCTTCCAACTTGGTCCTGCTTCACCTTCAAATGTTTCCATATGCATCATCATGTATAAGCCACAATCAATCTTGTTATCCTTTGTCCTCCATTTCATCTTTAACACAGTTGCTGGCTTCTCTTTCAACATCGTATTGAGGATTGGGTGTGAAGCCTTGATCAGGTAATTTACAAGAATTGCTTTCTGCAAATTAACAAAATATTACTTGCTACAATATTACTTGCTACAATTTATCTCTAGTGATACAAGACATTGCTTACCACAAAATCGAAGTTGGGTTTGTATTTATCCTTGTAGGGCGCATCTGAAATGTTGTTGTCCAGTATTACAGCGTTGCCCTTCTCCAGATTGAAAACTATGACATAGTAATGGTCGTGAGCAATTATCGGAAAGAAGACAAGTTTCACATCTTTCAATTTCCGTTTTGCTTCTTCCTCAGTCATGAGTTTTTTCATCAGTATTTCAAAATTGTCACTGCTTTTTTTCATCTTGTACTTTCTTCAGAATCTCTGGCAGCTGTATGATAACAATAGATTCAAGATAATTTAAAATACATATTATATAATTTTGAAACGCATGGATATATTATTGCATTTTTTTTGGAAGTTTTTATATCTTACCACTGCATCTGTTGGGAAGTAGTATCTTGTCTTTATTTTTTCAACTTTGTTCTTTCTCTCCTCATGATTCAATACCGAAGCGAATGCATCGATCACCTGACTTTCTATTAGCAAGCCCGGCGCAATTGATTGCATTACTATTCTTGGTACTGGTGTGCCCTTGCCATCATTGAATACGTCTTCTCTGTTTTTTAATATCACATTTGATAAAATTTTGGTTCTTAAATATAGCATATCACTTGTGATAAATAACATAACCTTAATACTAACAGTAAATTGAAATCTTACATTATATCTCCTTCCATCGAAAATAAGCTGTTAGCTAGCATTGTTTCAGACTCTGTTAACGGTTCCATCGTGTCTGCCTTCTTGTTCATATAAGGTGATTTCAAGTACACTGATGGTTTAGCAATCCTTTTTCCTTCCCTCTTTTCATTTTCTTTGTTGCTTTGTTCAGCAACATCTTTCTGAGTCCTGAATGCCTTGTGTTGAATTTCTGGGCTTTGAAATTCTGCAACTTTAGCCCTTTCTTCTTCTTCTTGTGTCTCAGCTGCTTGTTTTTTTTGCTGCATCGTCTTTTTCAGCCTGTTTTTTAAGCATCTAATAATGTTTAGATATGCAAAAGTTGTGCAAGTTGTTTTTTTTAAGTTTATATGTCTAACGAGTTTATTTTTGTTTCGGCTTATTTTTGTTTTATTTTTTAGTCATATAAACAATCCACAATCTAACCATCAACAAGACATTTGACAACAATAACAGTGATTCATTTCACATTCATTCTTAATGTTTGCGATTCAATATCACTAAATTGGTATATCTGAGAGTCTTTTAACCTTTTGTTTTGCTCTTTTGTTGGCAAGTTCTTTTATAGCTAACTTTCTTTTTTTTTCTGCCTCTTTCTCCTGAGCTTGTTTTGTAGCCTCCTCTGATTTTCTTTTGTTTTCAGCCTCTATCTTGGCAGCTTTTTTTGCAGCGGCTTCTTTTTCGGCTTCTTGCTTTTTGTTGGCAGCTTCTTTTTCAGCTGCTTCTTTTGCTGCCGCTTCTTTTTCGGCTGCTTCTTTTGCTGCAGATTCTTTTTTGGCTGCTTCTTTTGATGCAGCTTCTTTTGCAGCCTGCATTAATAAAAAATTAAAGAATAAATAAATAAATAAAAACTAAAAAAAGGTAATATCACTTGTGATATTACCTTTTCCGCTTCTTCTTTCTTCTTCTTTTCAGCTTCTCTTTTTTTCTCAGCTGCTTTTTTCTGAGCTTCTTTTTCGGCTGCTTCTTTCTCAGCCTGTTTCTTTTTTGCAATTGCTTCTTCTTCAGCCTGTATTTTTACCATTTTGTTTTGTAAAAATTTATCACTTGTGATATTGTATACAGATAAATACTTTATATTATAATTATCTAACCTGTTGTTTATCTGTTTCTGCAGGAGTCTCTTTTGTGGTTTTTTCTTTATCGTTGTTTCTTCCTTCTCCATTTCCTCCTTTGCTATCATCATCATCCTCATTACTGAGGAAGAAAGAACCACTATCATCACTTTCATCATCACTTTCATCATCTCCTCCTCCTTCAGTATTCCTGCCTTCATCATCTCCTCCATCTCTTCTGCTCGTTCCTTCTTGATTATTAATCACTCTACCATTTTCATCTATTTGAAGATTCCCCTGGAATTGTGTGTTGTATTTTTCTACATATAACCTTATTGTTTCATCTCCCGGGTATATCTCCATGCTTACCCTTATAAAATTTTCTAACTCTCTCTTCTCATTCAAAACTCTATCAAACTTTTCTTCAACAGCTTCATATAGTTGTTGTGTTTTTAATTAAATAAAGCAATTATAAGTATTTTATCACTAGTGATATATTCAAAATTTTCATATTAATTATAAGTATTACCTCTTTCTGTTTCCTGATATCTCCTTCTTCACTCTCATCTTCTTCTTCAATTACCATGACATGACCAAACCCTCGCATCTCCATCTCCATGTCTTGCCTTTTCTCAATCAGCTTTGTGTTCCAATTTCTGATGGCTGGCCATTTTCTTGGCACATCCATTTCATCGAACTTTGTGAAATGTAAGTAGATAAGCTGTTTTCAAGAAAACAAAACATTCATTAAAACCTTTACTTATTAACAGAAGTGGTAGATTAATCTTTTTTTATTATCCCAAGTGATATTGTACATGGCATCTATTTTTTTTAAAAACAACTTGTAATATCACTGGTGATAGAATACATTTTATATGTCATTAACTTAAAGTATCACTTGTGATACCCTACATCATATTTGTTTTAAAGATAACCTTGACTTACCGTGAATGTTGCATGTGGTCTATAGTACCAATTTTCCGTTGTTGAGTCATCCCAGCCTTCCTTGCTTAATTTCATAGAGTTCCAAATGTATGAGCACCAGTCAATTGTCGTTATTTCCTCTGGTGTCATCAGAAATTTGATGACGTGATACTTCAGCATCGAACTGTTATAGCAGGTTCCCAGACAGTTTGCAAACAGCATTAGGAAATTCATCTGGAAGGTGAAGTCTGTTTCTTCAGTACTCTGAATCACCTTTGATAATGCTGTTGTTGTTATCCTTTTTTTTTCCCGGGAATTGTGCCATAAACTGTTTCATAAACACGTCATTGCAATCCCTTTCTGGTCCTGAGCAAAGTGGTCTCGAACCCATTGGTATCCCTAGAACTTCCCTAATCATTTTCGGTTTGATTTTTATGACACCCCCATTTGGCAAGTTTATTTTCATCTTTTCCATATCCATATGTGTCAATATGAAGTAGGGCAGCTTTCCAGGGATTTTTTGCAACGGGAAATCAATCAGTGTTCCAAATCCCATTGCCATGACCATTTTCCTTCTTTCTGGGCTCAGCGAATGTGTTGCATCGTAAAACGGTTGGACAGTCGTTTTAGCCCTCAACGACTTGAATGGAATGACATATTCTTCTTCTTCTTCCTCATCTTCTACCTCCATTTTTTCCTTGCCTTTCTTCGTCTGTTCTTTCTTCTTCTTTGCTTCTTCCTTCTTCCTTTGTTCTTCTTTCTTTTTTGTTTCTTCTTCTTTCTTCTTCTTCTTCGTTTCTTTCATTTTTTTTATTTGTTGCCTTTCCTTCCTTTTTCTTTTCTTATTCTTCCTTCTTTTTCTTTGTTTCTTCCTTCTTTTTCTTTCTTGCATCTTCAGCTTTTTCTTCCCCTCTCTTCCTCTTTCCTTTTTGTTCATGCTTTTGTTTTTCGGTTTGTTGTTTTTTTGATGCTGATCTTGTTACAGCAACTGGTGAATCTGTTGCTTGTTCTTTTCTTTTCTTTGTTTGCTTGGGTTTCAACTTTGGTTTTGCTTCTTTGGGTATGACTGTTTCTTGGGGTGTCGCTTCGGGTGTTGTTTTGGTTGTTGTTTCTGGTGTTGGTTCAGATGGTGTCGCTTCGGGTGTTTTTGGTGGGGCTGTTGGTGGTGTTGGTGTGGTTTCTATGATTGCTAGAGTTGTTATTGGTGTGTTTTCTGGTGAGGTCATTTCGGGTGATGCTTGATTTAATGGTGTGACAAGCCTTGATCGTGCAATGGTTGTTATCTGATTTGTGGGTGTCTTTTCTAGATAGGTAGTTTTTATCGATGACTTCGTGTATTTTGTGGTTGTTTTATGGGGTGAGGGTGTAGATGTTTGCTGTTGTGTTTCTTGTTGTGGTAGTGTTGTTTGTGGTGTTGGTGTTTCTGTTGGTGGTGGTTGTTTTTTCTTGATATGGTGCTTTTTTGAATTGGAGTTTGTTTCTTGCTTCTTTTCTTTTTCATTTCTTTTAGACTTGTATTCAAATCTGCACAAAAGAAATCCTAAGTAAGTTTTCATGAATATTTATTGCTGATAAATATAAACTCTGAATGTTTATGCGTCATACAATTTTATAACATTCTACTGCAAGTATGTCATATCAATTTGTATCACAGGTGATATAACACAGAAGCTAAATGTCAAAACAAGTATGCCGCATACATACAGGGTTTATCATAGTTGATATTTTTCTATAGGAGACATGCTTATATGTTGGAATTTACCTTTTTCCTTTTGAATCTCTGGAGATACGCTCAAAAATTTGCTTGTCGACAAAACTGCATTTACAAATTTTTTTTAAGAAACAAACAGAATGTCTGCAATTTTTATGTTTAAAGATTTATTTAGCAGACAAAAACTGACCGTTTAAAGCTTGTATTGTCTCCAGATGCTCGTAAATATCATCTTCTACATTTTTTTCAAAATCAAAATTTTAATGTCTTATGTTATGTGAAACAAAAAGACACTATAAATTCTAATCAAAAATGTATTTGAAATATAGTTATTTCGCGTATAACGGCGTATCATTACAGTTGTTATACTATTAAAAATCAAAAAAAAAAAAAAAAAAAAAAAATCACTATATCTGTTTTTATCACTGGTGATATACCATTAAATATTTTAGTTATCCGCGTCTCCTCTTCATCGTAGTCACTATCATCAGTACCACTACCACTACTAGTAACACTACGACTACGAAAAGTCATAACTAAACCACCACCTCTACCACAAAAAACACTAAAAATGTATCAGTTATCGCGCTACATGATCTCTAATCGTGTGACAAGTAATCAATTATCGCTACATCTGTTTCTGTCACTAGTGATATACCATAAAATATTTCTCTGTCACACTAAAAAACGCATCATAAGTTACATCAAAATTATACTCATAACAAGCTAAAAACATATCCATTATCACGAAGAACGCTAAAAGTCAAATCGACATTCGCTACCACTACTACTATCACTACCACTATACTGAAGCACCACCAGCACCACTACCACTACCACCACCACTACTACCACTACCACCACCACTACCAGTATCAAAACTAAACCACTAAGACTACCAAATCACTACCACATCTACCACAACTGTTTTACAGTATGACACCTAAAAACATCTAAAATCAGCAAAATCTTCATAAATTTCTTCTTCTTTTACAGTATGACAGCAAAATCTCAAATAAATACATAATCATCAATTGCATGTCATTTACAGCAAAAAAATACAGAAAAATGTTCCTAAATAGCAATAACATTCATAAATAAGTATAAAATCAGTAGAAATACATAAATAATATCTAAATAATTAGTTTTAAGCATCGTACCTTCGTTTTCGGAGTTGGTAGGTTTGTTTTGATCCATTTTTTTTGTGCTTTTTCTTCTTCAGTTGAAGATTGATGTGTTTTTGTGTTTTTTTTTTTTTTTTTTTTGATTTTGACGGTTAATTGTTGGTGATTTTGATTGTTATGGTTTGTTTTTAGTGAGAGATTTTAGTGAGAGAAAGGGACGTGTTGGTTTTTCTGATGAAAATGACGCGTGTGTTGTGTTTATGTGGTTGGGGGAAGTTTCACGTTTTGGCAAGATTAGTCCCTCGGTGTTTTTTATCATTAAAAAATGTTTTTTGATCCAACGGTTGATAGGTGTCCCTTGGTAAGTAGGGGATTGATGGTTTCTAAAATAAAGTCCCTCTATGTTAGGGTTATATTTTCACTTTGCTTTCATTATGGAACTCACCCTCTAATCTTTTATCAAATCACAAAAATCCATAACCACTCACTGATCATCACGAACCTTGACCATCTGAAAACACAACAACAACCACCCTTATCACCACTCGAAGTGCCTTTGAAAACTATATGACAACACCACCGACCATCACCATTTGACTATATACAACCATTCGTTTGTTATTTATTAATTTTTGGTAGATTCACTTTTTATAAATGATAAAAATTGCTATTAAGTATGTAATTTACTACTAATGTATGTACTTTTGTACTTAATTATGTTAAGTTGTATGTTGGAAAGTTGTTCCTGGAATATTAATTTTGTAATGATAAATTAGAAAACTATATAACAATATTGAATGACAATTATGATTTGTAATTCGGATAATATTCAAAGGTATTTAAGTCATTTGCTAGTGTTGAATTTTCAACAATTTAACAAGGGGGAATTGCATATATAAACTAAGGGCGGAATTTTTAAGGGGCAGGGGAGGTTCCCGACCCTCCCAAAAGTTACGACAACTATTGTAAAAATTATAAGTATTAAAGGTAATTTAGCTGGATACAAACAAATCTCCGATTTGACCTCCTCATAATAAATTCGGCCATTCCAATATAAATGTTCAAGTTCCGCCACTGTATATAACTAGATGATTTGACTAATACTCTACTAAATTTGTTGGGTGAGTAATTAATAGTTGCAGATATATAACTAGATTGAGATATTTTTACTTTATAGACTCGATCTAACCTTCTTCACTAAATATGTGATGTAGAATCTTGTTGTACTTTGGTAACTGCCTAGCTCTAAATTTTTTAATAAATTTTCCGTCGTCAACGAAAACTTATACAATATTTGTTATATTTTATTTTCTAAAATACAGCCCTATAAATAATGACACTCTAATTTAATAAAATGTACTATAGATGTTAAATAGAACATGTGTAGTAGTATATATATATATATATATATATATATATATATATATATATATATATATATATATATATATATATATATATATATATATATACTACATTCCTTACTATCTTCTTACTAAACAAAAAATGAAGAAGCACACCCAATAGAATTAACTTATGATAATTGTAACAATGGTGAATTGTGATGAGTGTGCAAATACTCATCATTTTTGTACAATATAAACTGCAAAAACATCTGAAAACACTCAAAAACACATCAAAATAATCAAAATATCACAAATCAGTGTTTTATGTGTTTTAAATACAAAAATATCAAAATCAGATGAAAAACGTATCAAATTTGCAAAAATTGCAGTTTTAGTCCCCCAAGTTTCTAAAATCGTCAAAAACAGTCCCTGGTACAAAATTTCAAAAGAAAAGTCACCAAAGGTCCTTTTAAAATCATAAGTTGTCAAATTTAGTCCTTTGGTGAAAAATATAAAAAAAGTTTTGAGAAAATTACAAATTGGTCCTTCAAGTTTGAAAATTGGCAGAAATGGCCCCTGGAAAATTGCAAAATGGCAATTTTAGTCCTTATACTTTTAGAACTTGTCACTTTTAGCCCTTGGAGCATCTTTGTGAAAATGGCAGTTTAGGTCCCTACATTTTCAGGATTTACACATCTAGTCCTTGTTTATTATTACCTACTTTTACATCCCTGGATTTGACGGTAAAAGTGTTTCTACGAGGTTCCCGATTTTCACTGTTCAAGATTTTCATATTCCTGATTTTAACGGTAAAACGTTAAAAGGTCCCCGGTAAAGACGGTTAAAAGTTTGAACTTCCTGGTTAAACATTAAAAGAGTTTTGAAAAAAATATAAAAAGTGGTTTCCTGATTTAAACTGTTGAATACTAAAATTTTCCTGGAAACCACTGAAAAGAAAACTTTAAAACATGGTCCCTGACAAAAACTGCTAAAATCTTTGAACCCCCTGATTTTGACGTTAAAAACGTTTAAACTATGCAAAAAGTAGACTAAAACTATAAAAACATAAATTTTGTGTATTTTGTGACTAAACACTATAAAACTAATAAAACTACACAAAAACTCACAAAAGTCTACAAAAACGTCAAATATAACATGTTTTTACTACTCATAAACGTGTGAGTAGTGTTAAGTGGTAACAATGTTAATAGTATTCAATTAAGATAACCCACACGAAGAAGTAAAAAACAAATCATTC